>JASANB010005980.1:0-10217 GCA_030248155.1 Sabatieria punctata | reverse complement strand
AATACCGGGAATTCCCGGTTCTTCGGGAAATACCGGGATCCCGGTTGCATCACTACAAATGAGGCACGAGCAATCGAAGCATATTCTGTTCAAAAATGAAGCTACCGTATAGTGCTGTTTATAGTACCCCCTATTTATAGTACCCGGGGTACTATAAACGGCACTTAGTGCCATTTATAGTACCCGGGGTACTATAAATGGAGACAGATTTTTATTCTGAAATGAGCTGTTATATATACAAAACGTGCGAAAAACACAGTATTTTTGGTGGTAAACCTTGTTTATATGAAGAAAAACAGTAGATAATGCAATCATAGAGGTTCTGATGTATGTACATTACCTATTTTTTACATAAAATCGGTAATTTGAGCAAACAACTTCACATACAATTGTTAGTTTCTTATAGAGCAGATTTCGTAGGTGCCATATATAGTACCCGGGTACTATAAATGGATTCAATTTTATTTTCCCAAAACCCTAAGTGCCATATATAGTACCCGGGTACTATAAATGGATTCAATTTTATTTTCCCAAAACCCTAAGTGCCATATATAGTACCCGGGTACTATAAACAGCACTATACGGTAATAAAAAACCCTACAATAGAATAAAATAAAAAAGCTCTTGTAGAGGGGGGTTCCAGCCGAGTTATGGCCAGCCAAATAGGTCGAAAAACATTTCTCGGGAAAAATCTCGGGATTGGAGCATCAAATCCACTAATCCTTTGCGGCTGAAAGATAACTCATAAGTATGTACTAGTGCACCAAGTTAGAGCTCTCTGGGCCAAAGTTTCAATTACAGTTGGTAGGTATACCTGAACCTGAACCTGAAACCTGGGTATTAACCTGAAAATTCTGAACCTGAACCTGAACCTACTTGAAAATAAAAGTACTTACCTGACACCTACTAGGTCGGTACCTACTTTTCAGGTTTTTCTTGTCTTAAACTTCCCGGTACAAGTAGCAAGCACGTACTGTCAACTTTTGAAATTGGTTAGATCACATATTGCTTGACGCTCTACAGTTTTGTCCTTAAAAATGGTGTGCGTAAAGCGACTAATGCACATTATCTCTATCTGCACCTACATTGTACGTACTGTAACTTAAAAATGAAGGCGATTATAGGGAAAAGCCCCCATCCGGAAATTGCCTTTATGAAAGCTTGTCTTCCTCTATGCCTAAGTAGGGCCCGACCGGATATCCGGTTCCGGATCCGGCCGGATATGGCCATATCCGGATCCGGTACCGGATCCGGATATTACCTGCCGGATATGCCGGATATCAGTCACAGATGAGAAAACGTGATTTTTTACGTATTTGAACATAAAATTAGATTAGTTCCAGTCATTTTAGGATATTTTTCGCTATTTAACTGCACAAAATGCTAAAAACCCACTCTCAAAATATCACCAGAGTGCCGAATCGCTTTGCACATACGTACATTGTACATCACCGGTGGTTTATCTTTGCCACTTAGAGTAAGGCTTCTCGTAAACCCTTTTTACCTGTACAATAAATATGTCCCTATTTGTCTTCCCCTTACTTTTAGGTTTGCTCAGGGTTTTGCAAAAGGAAGTATTAAATTCTTAGATCTCTGGTTGAGCCACGGCCCAATCAGGGCGAGAAAATTTGAACAAAATTAGCTTGAAAAACGCTTTTGAAAGCATTCTCAGTATAGTATTAACAGAAATTAGGAGGTATTGTAGTCTGAAGAGGTCTGGTTGGGCAATGGCCCAAGCAGGGCGAGAAAATTTTGAAATTTCAAAAAAGTGAAATTTTGTAATTGCAATAGTGAAAGCCGGTCAGCGAAAATGGAAACATTTCCTTTTCCTGTATCTTTCCTAGTTTTTGTCGGAATTGGATGAACTTTGGAGTGTAAACGCAGAAATTCAGGGTAATTAGTGTGTAAAAAGTTGACGCATGAACTCCAACGCTATCGTTAGAGTTTAGGCGATAATGTAATATAATTTTTTTTTCGGTGACCGGCTTTCGCTATTGAAATTACCAACTTTCACTTTTTTTGAAATTTCTCCAGAATTAGTCAAGCCTAGTGCACCAAACTTTAACACATAAAATTCCCCGAATTTTGGCACCTATTGTCCAAATTTCGGCCTATTTGGTCAAAATTTGCGGAAATGGCAGTAAAAAGATATGTGATCATTTTTTCGGTGACCGGCTTTCACTATTGATTTAACAAATTTCACTTCTTTGAAATTTCTCAGGAATGAGTCAAGCCTACTGCACCAAACTTTAACACATAAAATTCCCCGAATTTTGGCACCTATAGTCCAAATTTCAGCCTATTTGGTCAAATTTGCGGAAATGGCAGTAAAAAGAAATGTGATCATTTTTTTGAGACACCCTGTAGAAGACCATCTAATCGAGCGAAATGCGAATTAAATTCCAAAAATTCCCTTTGTACGTAGCAATTTTGGCTACAAACAACCAAAAAAACTGAACGAGTTAAAATCTTGACAACTGAAGACTGTAGAGTTTTCTCAAACTACCAAACGAACTCTATCTATATCTATAGATCAATGAGATCCGTTGAGTTCAAGTTCAATGCTTCAGGTTTTCCTTCTGCTTCAGCTTCTGCAGCCTGAGCGTCTAAACAATTTGACGATAGTATCAACGACGAATACCTAGGTTCCTTAATAGTACCAGCTTGTTCTCCTTCGGCTTCGGCTGTGTCCTCACCAGCCTCTTCTGGTTCCGATCCTGAACTCCAATCAAAACTTAAATTTAGTCTTGCTACGATTTCAAAACGCTCTTTTACCTGATTCTGTTGGGGCTTCATGTTGCTCTTCGTCTCCTGTAACTTCATAGGAAGTATTGCTTATAAAAAGTACCACAGGTTTGTGACCAACCTGGCTGATCGGCTACAGCTTCGGCCTTGCAGAGGCCACACGATTTCATACACCTTGCCCTAATCTTGTCGTTAGCTGGCCCCGGGAACGTGGTTGTATCGCAAGCCCCCATTGACACGATCAACGGACAGTTGCCGGCCTTGTCAGTGCAATCTGAAGTCTTTCTTCTCTTATTCTGTAAGTCTACTAATGCAGCAAGAATCAGGCACATGTTTTTTTGCGAATATTGGGTTCCCTCTTGAAATTTCAAAACATTTGCAACTGACATTCTTAATCTTTTTTACATCTAAAACGCCTTCTTTCCTACAAATGTTTATATTGTACTACTACTGTACTGTACAGTAAGTTTGTTTATCGAAATGTCACCGAAATACAATATTTCTTGTGTTTTGTATGTACATATAGTGCGTAAGATAGCGTCACCCTGCCAATCTGTAGTAAATCGTGATTAACCTCTCAGACAATCGCGTAATTTTAACTCACCTTCGCCCTTTTGTTTGCCATCGCACAGTCCTTGCTCGCACGTGCCCTCACATCCTGAACAGCTGGCGCCAGCACTGTAGATTGGCTGTCTAGAGAATTGCCTCTAAAATTGTTTTCTTCTACTTAAATCGAGCTGAATCCCAATATTCATGCGTACGTAGGTTTGTAGCGGCAAATCAGCACTTCGGCGTTGTTTCCGTTTATCGTACAGTTGGTCACATAACCACAGCCCACTTGTTTTGTGTTTCCCCAGACCAACTGAAACGTACAGTGAATAATAAAAGCACTGGCACATGACAAACAGGTTGTCATTTCTTAGGTTAGGGCGGTAGTCAGTCAATAATTGGCCGCGCCCTTCGATTAATAAACTTGAAACTGTTTAGTTTCGCTATACTTGCTTTTTATTACCGTATTGCTTCACGGCGCAATTTAGACTTCGGCAAACTGGTTGCTATTAACCGATTAGCACTGTGCCAGTCCACCACAGTCTAACTAAAGTGTTTTGCAGCGATTTAAGCAATACTAGTGCCACCCGGCTGGCAGCAGAAGTATAAATTAGCCTTAAGAGGCGTTGCAAAAAAATATCGGGCAGGTTGCCTTGCTTTCCAGCCACTCTACATTCGCCTCTTAGCTAAGCTGAAACGAGGTACGGTTTCAAATGTGACGAATTGTTCTAACTTTCCCCAAGCAGAGTTGCCTGCTGTAGGTTAGGGGCCGTCCATAAACGACGTCGTTCCAAAATGCCGATTTTTCGGACCCCCTCCCCCCAAAATCGCCTTGCGTCGTTTCTGGGGGCCCCTTCCCCTAAAGGCGACAACGACGTCGTTTTCGGTTTACCCCTCCCCCCGATAAAAGTGCAGTGCATGCAATACTGTCATTTTTTTCTTGTTGCCATACTGTACAATGAATTGAATAGATCCCTTCAACCACTCTGGGAAGCTTTTCTGTATGTAGAAATCTTTGACAGAATGTACCTACATAAATCGAAAATAATGCATTCAAAGTTCCCTAAAATTCCGAAAAAACCGACGTCGTTTTTTGCTAACCCCTCCCCCTCCTGGTGCGTCGCGTAGTCTATCGTCGTATTCCAGCCGACCCCCATCCCTCTCTGGAACCACGTAGTTTATGGACGGCCCCTTACTGTATAAACAGGGTGCGTCAAAAAAAAACAACCCAGCAGATTTTTTGTTGTAGCAACCGCAAATCTCAACCGATTTGAATAAATCCTGCTTTAAATGAAAGATAAATAAATTCTTGAACGACTGGTGTAGCTTTTATTAAGATGCGTTGGTTAGTTCCTGAGATAATTGCTTTCAAAATCAAAACAGAGATTTTGGCAGTGCACAACAGAGATTAAAACAACCCAGCAGATGTTTTACTGTAGCAGCCGCAAATCTCAACCGATTTCAGTGAATCCTATTTCATATGAAAGATAAATTAATTCTTGAAAGTTTGGTGAAGCTTTTATTAAGATACGATGCTTGGTTCCTGAGATATTTGCACTCAAAGTCAAAACAGATTTTGGCAATGAACAAGAGCGATTTTTATTATTCTGTTGCACTTCATAATAAAACCGATTCCTACTGCTCAGGGCTAACGTAACGAGGTTTTTCTGGTGCCACACATGCTTGGTTACTTCATTTGTAAAAGTCTTGTTGCCCCTCAGCAGTAGGAATCCGTTTTGTTGTGAAGTGCAACGGAATCGCTCTTGTTCACTGCCAAAATCTCTGTTTTGAGTTTGAAGGAAAATATCTCAGGAACTAAGCATCGTGTCTTAATAGGGCCTTCACCAGTCTTTCAAGAATTTATTTGTCTCTCATTTAAAGCAGGATTCATTCATATCGGTTGAGATTTGCGGTTGCTACAGCAAAAATTCTGCTGGGTTGTTTTTTTTTGACACACCCTGTACATACCTGCGTGTAGTGACCGTAAGATGAGTGGAAAGCGTATTTAGCGTAATCGATTGTCTCATTTGTGGTCAGCACTTCATCGTACCACATTTGTATCATTTTGCCATAGCTGCTCGGCTCCGAGTTTTCTGCCCAGTTTTCTCCTATGTCTTTTCCTCGCTGATGGTCTATAAATGAAAATATCACAACAGTCGACGGAACAAACAAAATGTATGTAGAGTTTAAACTAGAATCTAAACACATCGACATGACTGACAACACAATGGCATGGCGTTGGAGTCAGGTGAGGCAGTACAGTATGTTGGTAGTGGCAGGGTAAACTCAAACTCCATTCTTACTTACCATGTCCCATAGGACAGCTGTTTACGTATTCCTGAGCTTCAGCTTCCAGTTCCTCATCCCAGACCTGCAAAGTCTACTTGTTGCTTTGAAATGGTGCAAGAAGATCAAGCAAAACTTACCAACTTGGCCATGTATTTAGCGGACGGCGCCTTTTCTTCGTTACCCAGGGCTACCTTTGAGCGCAGATCATTCTGCTTCTTTAACACGTCTTCCCGCCAGTCTGCCAGCACTGAGCCGCACAATACAGCAAGGATTATTAGCTTCTGCATTGTCAAGTGCCTGTAAGCTAAAAGTTTTGCATTCTGGAGGGCTAGTGGACCTCGTTTGTTTGTTTGTTCATTTATTCAAACGGTGGTGTTTGAGAACCATTGGTAAAGCCCATGTGCGCAAAGCTTGTAATCTCTGAACGCCACTCTGTCTTTGATCATTTGGTGGGCCATCATGGTTTATTATCTCAACGCGAAAGATAAGGCCACGTAAACTACGGTAAGCTACGCAAACTACGCCGCCGATCTTACGCAGCGCTCAACGCTGGAGAGAAAAATAAAGACAAAAAAGAAAAATCTTTTTTATCGGATTCAATCAGAGGAATCGAGCCGGTTGAGGAAGAAATTATTGCATTCGCATAATACACACAGTCAAAAAGTAATTTTGTGCGTGGAAGGTGCTAAGCTGGCTAACAACTCTTCTTTTTATTATTTTTATTCGTTTCTTCACTTCGGTCGGCGCCAGCACTGCAGAGTGGGAGAGAGAGAAAGGAGTGGTTAGGTAATAAAAAGAGCAGCTAAGCTTCAATGGATCCCTAAGGTAATACGTCGCCTTCCTAAAATACGTATTCTGCTTGTTCTTTTGCATTTTTTATGTTCGCTATCTTCGTCGTTTATTTTTTTCCTCCGAAAAAACAATGGCGGAAAATAGGGCGGCTGTTCTTAATTTCACGAAGACCGGCCCCCAGCGTGTTTGATACTGTAGCTCATGTTTTGTCAATTTGAAATGGATTTGGATTCAAACGGAGCTGTTTTCAGAGATTACAAGCTTAAGTAGAATACGCTTTAGTGGAAACTGTAAAAAACAGATGTGGCTCCCATTGACTAGAATACACACAACGTACATAACCTTCATATCTAGGGATGGATCACACGTTTCTAATGCCAACGTAGTCACTAAAACTCTCAGAGCGAATTTTTTTGAATTTTGAATTGAAAACGTTTATTCATATGAACAGGACGGTAAAACTGCCATTGCAGGATAGGCCGTTTGACTAGAAACGCACTTAAACGCGAACAAAGCACGTAAACAGCGCGAGAGGCACTTCAATCTTCTCGCTTTCCAGTCTTTTGGATTTCGGAGGTTAGTGGGACGTTAGCTAATGAGCCGCACAGTAAAATAAACTCTGACCGACAACCAAAAAACTAAATTCGTGCTATTTTGTACTACAGTGATGTACATAATTTAGGTAGCTTTGTTAACAAACCTCACTATCTCTATCTACAGTAACCGTACAGGAACAAAAATGGCTGATACGTCGAATTAGATAACAAATTATGGTATGATGACGAGTAGTGTAGAGACAGCGTGACACAAAGATCGACCTGACCAGCAAAAACCGGGAAAACACACAACAAAATAGTCTACATGGTTGCAATGGGAACGTTTTTTGATCTCAGGAACAGCAGTGGCGCAACTACCGAAAAATGATAAGGCTTGCGGGGTGTCGCTCAACCCAACCGCGCAAACAGGATTTGGCTCGAATTATTTACAACAGTTTACAAAAAGTTGTACAAGAGTTCGGTTTTTATGCGCCCGAATTGTTTTAAACAGTTCGCGCCGGCATCTTATAACTACTGTTGTTTGTGTATGCAATACACATTTACCACACACGTTGTACCACACCCTCGTTTTACCTGTTTGGGTGTGGATTGTTGAGTAGTAAACTGATACACAAAAATACACATTGTTTTTTCAATGTCTATACACATACACATTGAAAATTCCGATACATATACCATACACAAACAGTACACGAAATGTGTATTTTTGTGTATGTGTATTTGATCAGCAAAATTCGATTAAGTGTGCAACAGAATTCAAGGATTTACCAGTTTTTGTTGTACGTACACTGACAGAGACTAAAAATCATCATAAAGCCTTTCAATGGCTCTAAACTCAACTTCAAAGCTATTCCAATTTTACACAGTTGACTATGAGAGATATGGTTTTCTAGTATTTCTCGTTCAAAATAAGACCAAAAATTTGCATTTTCCTTACAATACACATACACATAAATACACAAAAATACATATTATTTTTCTGAATGTGTATTTGCAAATTACCATACGCTACGCTATACATTCTCAAAATCCAACACGAAACAACAGTACTTATAAACGTGTGTATGAATGAACTCAAACCTCATTTATTTGCTAGATTGACGACCTACAATAATATTTTTTGCAATCGATTTTGCGTTCGTGTTCTCAATATTGCAACACTTGAACTCAGTGGCGTATCCAGAAGGGTCCCTTAGGGTGAGCACACCAGGACTAAGGTCAGACCGCAGTAATGGCTTTGAAATTACGTGCCGGCGAAAGTAAATACGGAAAACCATCCTAATACTGTATATGATCCGGAATTTAAGCCCACGAGCCCTTAGGAGTTCTCAAAGAAACAACGGCAAACTTGAAGTCTGCAAGTGCGTGCAATGTGATCGTCTGAAAGTGAACTCAAACAAGGAGAACTATGGCTCCGTACCTACCGTCAGGATTATTAATGGCAAATTTTCGTTCAAGCGCTTTATAATCTGCATAGAAAAGATTACAGGCATACATGTACAATGTACTAGGGGGTTTGTGGGTTACCTCCCTAGCTGAAAAGGCCAAACCCCTCTCACCCCCCACCCCGAGACAGGTTAAGGGATGGATACCCTGACCCAGAAATACAAGTACTATAAAAAAATAGTAATAGTGGCTCCAGTAGTACTAACAAACTGGCTCAGAAATAATTAATTTTTAGCCTAAGATTGGCTCGAAAAGCCTTTGGAAACCGAATTTGGCGTTTCAACTGCTGACATTTAAGAGAAATCGGTGTTTTAGGAAGCCCTTTTTGTCATTTTTTGCTTGATTTAACTCTAAAACGCTATTTGGCAGCTTAAAATTGTGATTTTTAGCGTCCTTACTGAAAAAACGTGCTAAAAACGCATTTCCAGGCGTTTTGGAGCTTTTCGATATTTGGGACCCCCTCTGGGCGAAACCCCCCTCGACCCCCACCTGAGGAAACCCTCCTATCCCCTCCCCCAGGTCGGCCCGGAGCTGTTACATGTATGGTTACAGGTGACACTGTCGAGGAAGGGCAGGAGCCTTAATTCCCTCGGCACTCGCATTTTAGTCATCCGGTTCCTAAAGCGTCCATCCATAGATCTCAGGCAGGTGACAGAGAGACTCGCGAAACTATCAGAAAGGGTTTAAAACGACCAAGACCTGCTCATAAAGAAGGCCTGGCAAAAATAACACAGCGCTTTGAATGTAAGAAAATACGTCGTTGCAAGTTAGTGCAGGGACACGTTAGTGGGTATGTAGACAACAGGTTTGCCCTTTTTTAACTGGCGTACTCTACGGCAATAGAATAACAATATTACCGTGCACAAGGTCGGCGATGGCACTTTCTAGTATAGACCGTTATATTTCCGTTTTGTCCAGTACTACGTGATAACGGCGTTCGTGAGAACCGAGGGCGGTACGGAAGCGCAGGCCGTGGTGCACGCACTGATGCCTAATCGCGAGCAGAAAACGTATGAGAGAGAAGCTGTTGCTCCAAGTTGTTCGAGCGGCGCTGAGTGAACATTTCGGGCCAGTCTGCTCTGAGGATGGAAGCACGATGCATTTCGACTTCGAAGCAGCTTCGAGAAATGCATGCAAAGCGGTGTTCCCAGAGTGGAAGGTCAAAGGGTGCACGTTTCACTTTGCGCAGGCGCTAAACAGCAAAATCCAGGAACTGGGCTTTAGCCCCGTCTACAACCAGAGCTGTTCGTTTCACTTTGATCTTGCTCAATACACTGGTCTGAAAAAATGGGCGCTCACTCTGGTGCAAGCTCAGTTCTCTTATCAGCTGTCCAACACACGTCATCAGTTCCATGACACCTGAACCTGGCAAGGTCTGCGCTTGCGAATGTTCGGCACACCGGAATTCATACCCGAACTCAATCGGGAAATGCTAGTTCAGTTGGACCGAGTGCAGTACTGCCTTGGAAACTTCATCAAATCTGTGTAAAGTTGTGCTAGCCTACATGTACTGTACATTTTAAACAAACTCTATATTTACCAAGTTTGATTTCTCAAGTTAATTGTTATTGTTGATAAGAAGAGAGAAAACGGAACGGACTGCATTTGCTGACTATGGACGGACACATGCAATCACGTAATACTTTACTATAGCAGCTTCCATGGTCAAAATAATGACGTCTGACGGACCGGGTTAACTGTGCTTTAACTGCGCTTCCATAATTAGGCGAGAGCCCTGTTGTGCTATAACTGGAGCTGTGCTATGTATAACTGAACATTCTACCGTAGCGAGGGCCATTATCTGTGCTATAACTGGATGACACCCAAAAAGCGAACTTA
>JASANB010005979.1:0-32410 GCA_030248155.1 Sabatieria punctata | reverse complement strand
TGCTTCGTTCAGTACGTATTGCTCAGATAGGTTGCCAGCCTAAACTGGGGCTAGGTAAACCACTCCAGCCAAGCTGGGGTTGGATTAACTAAAAATGTGTGTAAAGAATGTGTTTATATTTGCTTTTGAAGTGAGTCCGAATTTTGCTATTAGAGCTGTATATTTCTTAGAAAACTTCAGAAAGGTTCTAATCAGGTAGGTTTCTTCAAAGCCATTAGCTTGAAAATCTTGGAAAAGTTCTTTGATTTGTTTGGTTTGGATTTGAAAAAGGTCGCCCCACGGAAAAACCCAGCGACATGTACAACTGCAGATGTATGATGGATGGAATGATACAGTGTTGGCCAAAAAAGACCTTTTTTGAATAATTTCAGTTAGCCGCCATATCGTCAAATTTTCCTGCGGTTAACCGCTAATCTGCGCGTTTACGCTGAACAATAATTTGCTCAACGTCAAAAAATTCGCTTTTTCGTAGTGCAGATGAAAATGCAGATGACTGCAGAATTCGATTCTAGAGTCCTTGGCGACTCCAATGATGCTTTCACTGACGTGTGTAGGCCAAACCGATACGGAGATATATGGCTGGTCAAAGTTTGCAAAATCGCGAAAAATGGCGATTTTTTGAAAATTTCACAAAATAGGGGCGGAAACATAGGCAGACCAACGAATTTGGCTGAAACTTCCTGAATGGGGTATTCTTGACCGCCGAAATCGATTCTGGGACATCCCGACCGTAAAAAACTCACCCTGATACCGTAATTCGGTTCCAAAAGTGAGGTGGTCATATGAAATTGAGCAGTCCAATACCGTTATAAGCATCCGCAATCACTTTTTAGGCGTTTGCCAACGTCTACCATTATAGTAATGCTACTTCTGTCTGACATGCAAATTTGGAAAATTTGTGTTACAGTACAAAGCAGTTTTTTCTTGAAGCTGTGCCCACCCTTTATTGGAAACCGAATTACGGTATCAGCGGTGAGGTTTCAAGCGTCGGGAAGTGTCGGAATCGATTCCGGCGGTCAAGAATGAATACCCCATTCCAGGAAGTTTCAGCCAAATCCGTCGGTCTGCCTATGTTTCCGCCCCTATTTTGTGAAATTTTCAAAAACGCAATTTTTCGCAATTTTTGCAAAGCTTTAACCAGCCATATCTCCGGATCGGTTTGGCCTAGACACGTCACGAAAGCATCATTGGAGTCACCAAGGACTCTAGAATCGAATTCTGCAGTCATCTCATTTCCTTCGCAATTAGGAAAAAAGCTCATTTTTTGAGGTTGCGCAAATTAGTGTTCAGAGTAAAACGTAGCGCAGATTAGCATTAACCGCAGACCGCGGCTCGACCTTGTCTACAGCTTTGGTTTGAGGCTCAAGTCATTCCAAGGCCTCGTAAAAAAGTTATTCGCAAAAAAAAAGCGCTAGGTCGCAATATTTTTTGAACAGACTATACAGGTAGGTGGATAAATACTATGTATATGTACATACGTTATGTTCAAAGCAACAATCGATGCGTTCCAGTTACGTCCATCCATTGTCATGCACTCCTTAATCTATTAATAATAAAAGTTTGCAATTAGCTACGGATACGTACTTGGGCGCATCATGGACTTACATTTACAGTAATCAAGTCCAAAATATTATTCTCAGCCTGGTTGAATGCGTCGTAGTCGGACAAAAAACTTATATAGGCGTATCTGGCAACTACGGCTGAAATTTGCTCTACATAACACATTGCGTTCAAAGTCAAGACATAACGCTACAAAACGTTCCAGAATGGTCTGCGAGAGAGAAACAAGAAAAAAGTAGAAGTAGACAGAGTTGACCCATGGTAGTATAAGTTCCGGCCAGTTACAGTAAAGTTCAATAGCTCCTCAACGCATCTGACTTTCAGTTAAAGCTTTGCGGCTCACATGATTGCGATAAGACGACGATTGGTCTTTCAGCAAAAGCTTGTATGCTTGCTTGCGATGTGATCTAGTTTGCAAGATATGGCCACTTTCATGATTTTGGAAGAAAACGGGTTGCCCTTGTTAGGGACTGTGCAAAAATGACGTCGGTTAGGCGGGAGGGGGTTCTTCCAAATGATGACAACCGATGACAAGAGGGAGGGGGGGTTCGGCCAATGATGACGTCACTTTTGTCTCATAGGGAAATCTTGAGAAATTAGCCTTCAAAAACGCATTTGAAAGGCATTCTTAGCTTAAAAAATTAACAGGCGATGGGAAGTAGTCGACACAAAGCCCAACCCAGGCCGTCGAAAGTCAGCAGTGGCAAGTAGATAAATGGGGACCGAACCTTAGCTGTCTTGCACACACCACCGCAAAAGGGGAGGGTTGTTGTTAAGGAGGCTACTACCACGCCGTAAATATTGCTCGGTCTGTTTCAAGGGGATAACGGAGCTTTCAGGGCTCCAATGCAAACCACAGGATACACAGAACTTTACTGACAATATGAAACAGACGCAGGAGAGACAAAAGAAAGCAGTTAGGTGACTGGCAGGGCTGTTTGTTTTCCGGAAAAAAACTCAAGCCGGTTTTTTTCCGGTTTTTTTCCTGCTTTTTTTCGGTTTTTTTCCGAAAGTTATTTTCCGTCATGACAGATAAAAATTTTTAACAATCGCTTTTTATTGCAGAATTCAACGAAATAGCGTGAGTCTTATTACAAAATGCACTAATTTCATCTTTTAGAGCAGTAATTTGATTTTAAAACACCAAAAATAGAATAATAAAAGTTGCCAGAAAATTGCACAAGTACAGGGTGTGTCAAAAAAAAACAACCCAGCAGAGTTTTTGCTGTAGCAACCACAAATCTCAACCGATTTGAATGAATCCTGCTTTAAATGAAAGATAAATAAATTCTTGAAAGACTGGTGAAGGCCCTATTAAGATAGGATGCTTAGTTCCTGAGATATTTTCCTTCAAACTCAAAACAGAGATTTTGGCAGTGAACAAGAGCGATTCCGTTGCACTTCACAACAAAACGGATTCCTACTGCTGAGGGGCAACAAGACTTTTACAAATGAAGTAACCAAGCATGTGTGGCACCAGAAAAACCTCGTTACGTTAGCCCTGAGCAGTAGGAATCGGTTTTATTATGAATTAGATTTACTCTTTTGTTACCACTTGGGCAACGGGCCCACAAATCGTGTGAATGAAATGTGAAGTGCAACAGAATAATAAAAATCGCTCTTGCTCATAGCCAAAATCTGTTTTGACTTTGAGTGCAAATATCTCAGGAACCAAGCATCATATCTTAATAAAAGCTTCACCTAGCTTTCAAGAATTCATTTATCTTTCATATAAAATAGGACTCACTGAAATCGGTTGAGATTTGCGGCTGCTACAGTAAAAAATCTGCTGGGTTGTTTTAATCTCTGTTGTGGACTGCCAAAATCTCTGTTTTGATTTTGAAAGCAATTATCTCAGGAACTAAGCAACGCATCTTAATAAAATCGCATCTTAATCGTATCTTAATAGGGCCTTCACCAGTCGTTCAAGAATTTATTTATCTTTCATTTAAAGCAGGATTCATTCAAATCGGTTGAGATTTGCGGTTGCTACAGCAAAAAATCTGCTGGGTTGTTTTTTTTTGACACACCCTGTATTTTTTGCGAAAAACAGCTAAGTTATGCCATGGAAATGATTGTAAGGCTTCCATTAACGTAAATTCGAAGTATTTGCAGCGAATTTAACCAGTTATTTGGCCTATTTCCGTTAAAAACTTGATTGAGTTTTTTTTCCGCATTTTAGTTTTTTTCCGAGCCCCTCGGAAAAAAACCGGTTTTTTTTTTCGGAAAAAAACGAAAAAAACCGAGGAGAAAAACCGACCCAACAGCCCTGCTGGCAATCCAATCTCAAAAGTTGTAGTCCTCCTCCTCTTCCTCCTGAGGCAGCGCCTGACTGCTGCTGGCCAGCAAAACCTGAGCCAGAAGATGCTCCGGCACTTCAGAGGCGCGCAGGTGCAGCGTGTAGAGGGCGAACTCCACCTTAACCAGACTCTGCAGCCACACTCGCGCCTTGAACGGGAAATCGCGACAGTTCATCGAGTTGCCCAGCAGACAGAAGCCTGAATACTACTGCTTATCTGACTGATTTTTAAATATAACTCACAACAGTTAGGAGCGTGCTGAATAGAGGACCCTACAATAGTTAGTACACTACCGTAAAAGCAGTTCTAGTACAGTCCGGCACTTAACGCAGTTTATGGTACCGACACCACATGGTACCGGCACCATACATGTAACAGCTCCGGGCCGACCTGGGGGGAGGGGGTAGGGGGGTTTTCCTCAGGTGGGGGGTCGAGGGGGGTTTCGCCCAGGTGGGGGGACCCAAATTTAAAAAAGCTCCAAAACGCCTAGAAATGCGTTTTTAGCACGTTTTTCTCAGTAAGGACGCTAAAAATCGCTATTTTAAGCTGCCAAATAGCGTTTTAAAGCTAAAAACAAGCAAAAAATGACAAAAAGAGCTTCCAAAAACACCGATTTTCCTTAAATATCAGCAGTGGAAACGCCAAATTCGGTTTCCAAAGGCTTTTCAAGTGAATTTTAGGCTAAAAATTAGTGATTTCTGACCCAGTTTGTTAATACTGGAGCCACTACTAGTACTTGTATTTTTTGGTCAGGGGGAGGGGTCCCTTAACCTGTCTCGGGGGGGGGGGGGTGAGGGGGGGGTTGGTCTTTCCAGCAGGGGGGTAACCCCCCCAAAACCCCCCCTAGTACGTGTATGACCGGCACCCATGGCCATGGGTAGTGGTACCACATATGGTGCCGGTACCATATCAGGTGACGGTACCATATAAGGTGACGGTACCATATATGGTACCACTACCCTAGGTACCGGTACCATAATATGGTACCACTCAGGGCTGTTTGTTTTCCGGAAAAAAAAACTCAAGCCGGTTTTTTTCCTGTTTTTTCCGGTTTTTTTTTCCCAAAAGTTAATTTCCGAGATGACAGAAAAAATTTTTTAACAATCGCTTTTTATTGCAGAATTCAACGAAATAGCGTTATTCTTATTATAAAATGCACTAATTTCATGTTTTAGTGTAGTAATTTGATTTTAAAACATCAAAAATACAATGATAAAAGTTGCCTGAAAATGGTACCGGTACTTTTTGCGAAAAACAGCTAAGTTATGCCATGGAAATGCTTGTAAGGCTTCTATTAACGTAAATTCAAAGCGTTGGAAGCGAATTTAACCAGTTTTTATTGTGTCTATTTCCTTTAAAAACTTACTTGAGTTTTTTTCCGCATTTTAGTTCTTTTCCGAGCCCCAGGAAAAAAAACTGGTTTTTTTTTCGAAAAAAAAACGAAAAAAACCGACCCAACAGCCCTGGTACCACTACCCTAGGTACCGGTACCATAAACGGCGTTAAGTGCCTGACTGCAATAAAAGCGCAAACTCCAGTAGTAGCGCCCTTTACGGTGAGCCCGAAAATATACACGCTCTAATAGTAGCGCCCTTCTAATAATAGCGCTCCCACACGCACTACTATCAACGCTTTGTAGGTGTTTCTAATGTAGAACACTGTCCCTATGAAACAATTTTCTTTGATAAAGATTGCAAAAATTGGTTAGACTAAAACTCATATAAAGATTGCTTGTGTTAAAGACAAAAATTAAGCTGTATTTTCAGAAACATGAGGTTTACTTGAGATGGCCAAGGTAGGTATCACGAAAGCATACATGGGTGAGGGGGCATTCCCCCCTCGCCAGGCCAGACCCCCTCGGCCGGCCACTCGCTTATTTAAGGCAAAATAGGCGTTTTTGGCCTTTTTTTCGGGACCCCCGTCCCGAGGTCTCCATACCACTTCTGGATTTTTCCGGCCCATGTATGCAGGTAAAGTATCACGAAAAAATAACTATCATTTATTAGAAGTTTTACGGTAATTGGCATTTAGGATTTCGACAAACAAAAAAGAAATTCAAATAGCGTAGCCGCAGGGTACACTCATATGTGGGCCGCAGGGGGTTGCCCACTCCGCAACCTGGGCTCGACCCCCAAACACTTTTTTCCTGGACCAACCCACCCACCAAACTCGCATCGACAGCACAAACCAATAGGCCGGCCGACCCCCAAATTTTGTGATCTTAACTGGCCCAACGGATTTTTCCGGCCGATGTATGGGTGCACTACACTAATTGATATTTTTCAAAATCAGTCATAAAGAGCTGGATTTTCATTTTATCAACAAAATTAGCTTTCGATTCTAAAGAGCTGCTCAAATTTCAAGGCTTCGAGAGAAAACGTTTATCCGACAGCCTGCTTACTAAGCCATAAACAACAGAATAAAAGAAAAGTTTCACTCAACAGCTGTCTTGATTTCAAGAATTCGTTTGAAAGAAGAAATTATTACTCTTTATTTTATCAGTAGCGCACTAGTAGAAACCCAATTTTAGCAAAAGACACCTGAATTACTAACTATCAGAAAACTTAAGTTCATGCTCTATTGCGTAAAACAAGTGGTATACAGTAAATTGCAGAAAAGGCAGCATTGCAACGCGCTTCTTTGCTATATGCTACCATAATCCAACGAAATTCAGTAGCAGTTTGTCATAAAACTTCTCCTAACAGAGTACCAGAGTAAACTAATCAGCTCCCTAAGTTAATTACCTCTGTGTACCGAACGCAGAAAGTCTCTGACAGAAGCCGGGGCTTTAAGATCACCGGATGAGACGCTGTTTATAGCGAATCGCATCAACTCTCCACCCAGGTCGCTCACTCCAAGCAGATAATCGTTAAGCGGAACCTCTACCTTTAAGCTGAAAATACATGCCAGAATACACATAAAACAGCTCCGAGCCGACCTAGGGGAGGGGGAGGGGTTTCACCCAGAGGGAGATCCAAAATTTCAAAATGCATCTTAGCACGTTTTTTACAGTAAGAAGGACGCTAAAATCGCTATTTTAAGCTGCCAAATAGCGTTTTAGAGCTAAAAACAAGCAAAAAATGACAAAAAGGGCTTCCAAAAACACCGATTTCTCTTAAATATCAGCAGTGGAAAGGCCAAATTCGTTTCCAAAGGCTTTTCAAGCGAATTTTAGGCTAAAAATTAGTGATTTCTGAGCCAGTTTGTTAGTACTGGAGCCACTACAACTGGTATTATGAAAGTTCCGATAAATTCCGAATCCTCTAGGTTCGGAATCGGAATCGGAACCACTAATTAGTTCCGATCGGACTGGGAATCAGAATTGCGCTCGTTCCCCACCTGACAGTCGGCTGAGAGCCGGCACCAAACACCAGTGCCAACTGTGTTTCGGTCCAAGAAATCAGGCGTCGCTCCTTGAGGAAAAAAAAGAAACTTGTGGCCTCGATGTACTCTAAATTAGCACTGTTTTCTAGGCCACACACACCTACATTGTACACTTCAAAATCACTCTCTGCCGACTGCGGCTTCCGTACAGTAGATTGGGCGAGGGGTGGTGAAAGGGGGTTTACCCCCCGAAAGTTTTGCGACATTTTCTGGGAGAAATTTGGCGACCTTTTTGGGAAAAAGAGAAAATTTCGGTCAAAACCGCCCCCTCCTCGGCCGGCCATCCCGCCCACCAAAAGATTTGACGACCTTTTTTTGGGAAAGAAATTTTATACGCTCCAATCCCACCCTCCTACCGACCAAAAACAACATACCCCTCTGGATTTTTCCGGCCCACGTATGCGTATAGCTACTAGAATTCGACAGTGGATCTCGAAACCATACATTCATTTACTATTGGGGTTTGGTGGTTTACCACCCTAGCTAAACGTGCTAGAACGGATTTTCAGGCGTTTTGGAGGTTTTTGAAATCTTTAACCCCCCTCTGGACGAGGCCGCGTCGTTGGCTCAGTGGGTAGCTCGCTGCCTCTGAGTCACGGCGGACCCTGCATCCCTAGCGGTTGTAGTGGTTCATCCTCTCGGCGCGGCAAGTTTCTTGCTGCAAAGAGTTGGTCGTCGGCACAATGCTCCACCCAGGCCACCGAAAACTGGTTACAGTGAGTAGGTAAAATGGGAACCAACTGGATCTGCCGTTGCACCGAAAGCCGCTCCAAAAAGCATGCCGCGTTGGAGGGAAGATCAACGACTGAATGTTTGAATGTTTAATACACACGTCCAACAGAATAACAAGCAACTCGGATCAAGGGGAGGGCGTGGCCGTTTGTCCGACGAGTGCCCTTCCCCGCAAGTACTCAGAAAAATCTAACTGCTGAATTAATTTTCTGAAGCGCGAAACCGTGGCTGCATTAACTATTTCGGCTGGCAAACTATTCCATAGGGGAACAACCCGATTTGAAAAGAAAAACTTCCTTATGTCTAGTCTTGACCGTTGAACAAATAATTTACGGTTGTGACCACGAGTGCTTCGTACATTAGCATACTCAAATAACAGTTGCCTTGGCAGTTCCACAAGTCCCTCGAGAATCTTGTAGACCATAACCAGATCGCGGATCAAACGACGTTCTTCCAATGACTGAAGGTTTAAGACCCTCAGACGCTCATAATAAGAAAAGATTTTGCATACCTGGCAATCGACGAGTAAACAGACGCTGAACTCTTTCTATTAAATCTATATCTTTGAGCAAATTTGGATTCCAGACTTCAGTTGCGTATTCCAGCTTTGGTCTCACGAACGTTTTCATACAATTTTAAAAGGGAGGTCAGTGAGTTTCGGACTGTGAAAAGCACGGAAGATTAGGTTTACGGTTTGAAAGCCCTTAGTTGTAACTTTCACGACAATGGAGGGAAAATTTTAAATCGTTAGATAAAGTGACTCCTAAATCAGCAATACTAGAAACAGGAGGCAGAGGGTTACCATTGACTAAATACTCGGTGTGGGTGTTTCCATAACCTAAGTGAACAACAGAACATTTTTCAATAGCCACTCGAGTTGCATTTTTTGAGGCTCACTCGAACACGTGCCCTAAATCGGTCCTGAGACGTTCATTTACAACCCCTTTGTGGAACCGAGAAATATAACTTGGCATCATCAGCATACAGCTTAATATTGGAAAATTGGAGTACACTTTCCAAATCATTAGTGCCTGGCGTGGTGACGTCATGGTGCTGACAGCTCCCAACGGCCGCCCGGCCGCAGGCACTAAACCGGTATTGGCCTTATTGCTGGTCTCTCAGACAGCTCCTGACGTCGTCGTCTAAAACGATGTCGTCGGCTAAAACGTAGAGATGAATATCTGAGGGAACTTAGAATACTTGAATCAGACTCAGACAGTAAATTTTGGGCTTTTGTAAAATCGAAATTAACCTGTAAATCCGATATTCCAACCAACATTGGTCGCTGACGATGGCCGTATTATTATGGATTCGTATGAGAAAGCGGTAGAATTTAACAGGTTTTTTGTATCAGTTTTCGTTCAAGATGATGGTAATCAAATTTCATCAAAACCGTTAGGGGAGAAGCGTCTGAGTCAAGTACAATTTGATGAACAGTTAATTTTCGACCATTTGGTAAAGCTCGCGGCAAAAAAGTCTTCCGGGCCTGACGGTATACCTCAGTTCTTTCTTCGTAACATAGCAACAGTAGTAGCTGAACCATTAAATCGGATCTTTCGCCTTTCTTTTGCATCTGGCGTTGTCCCAGAGCAGTGGAAAATTTCTAAAGTAATACCCCTACATAAGAAAGGGTTAGTATCGAATCCAAAGAACTTTCGACCTATAGCCTTGCTTTGTGGTGCCAGTAAAGTTATGGAATCCATAATAAGGGACCAAATAGTGACTTTCTTAAGAGAAAATCGGTTAATCTCAGATTCCCAACACGGTTTTTTGAGCAAAAGGTCTACTGTAACGCAATTACTAGCAAGTTTGAATGACTGGACAGCAGCAATAGATAGAAGGGAAACTGTTGATGTTATATACTTAGATATAGCAAAGGCATTTGATAGTGTATCCCACAACAAACTTATCAGTAAGTTGATGCGTTTTGAGGTCTCAGGAAGCTTGATTAACTGGTTAAAACACTACCTGAGTTATCGTAGGCAGTATGTTTGTATTGATAATGATTTTCAATCTCCTGAAAGTTTGGTTGGGTCAGGTGTCCCACAGGGTAGTCTTCTGGGTCCAGTGCTCTTTCTGATTTATATAAATGATTTGGAAAGTGTACTCCAATTTTCCAATATTAAGCTGTATGCTGATGATGCCAAGTTATATTTCTCGGTTCCTAAAGGGGTTGTAAATGAACGTCTCAGGACCGATTTAGGGCACGTGTTCGAGTGGGCCTCAAAAATGCAACTCTCAGTGGCTATTGAAAAATGTTCTGTTGTTCACTTAGGTTATGGAAACACCCACACCGAGTATTTAGTCAATGGTAACCCTCTGCCTGCTGTTTCTAGTATTGCTGATTTAGGAGTCACTTTATCTAACGATTTAAAATTTTCCCTCCATTGTCGTAAAGTTACAACTAAGGGCTTTCAAACCGTAAACCTAATCTTCCGTGCTTTTCACAGTCGAAACCATGACCTCCTTTTAAAATTGTATAAAACGTTCGTGAGACCAAAGCTGGAATACGCAACTGAAGTCTGGAATCCAAATTTGCTCAAAGATATAGATTTAATAGAAAGAGTTCAGCGTCTGTTTACTCGTCGATTGCCAGGTATGCAAAATCTTTCTTATTATGAGCGTCTGAGGGTCTTAAACCTTCAGTCATTGGAAGAACGTCGTTTGATCCGCGATCTGGTTATGGTCTACAAGATTCTCGAGGGACTTGTGGAACTGCCAAGGCAACTGTTATTTGAGTATGCTAATGTACGAAGCACTCGTGGTCACAACCGTAAATTATTTGTTCAACGGTCAAGACTAGACATAAGGAAGTTTTTCTTTTCAAATCGGGTTGTTCCCCTATGGAATAGTTTGCCAGCCGAAATAGTTAATGCAGCCACGGTTTCGCGCTTCAGAAAATTAATTCAGCAGTTAGATTTTTCTGAGTACTTGCGGGGAAGGGCACTCGTCGGACAAACGGCCACGCCCTCCCCTTGATCCGAGTTGCTTGTTATTCTGTTGGACGTGTGTATTAAACATTCAAACATTCAGTCGTTGATCTTCCCTCCAACGCGGCATGCTTTTTGGAGCGGCTTTCGGTGCAACGGCAGATCCAGTTGGTTCCCATTTTACCTACTCACTGTAACCAGTTTTCGGTGGCCTGGGTGGAGCATTGTGCCGACGACCAACTCTTTGCAGCAAGAAACTTGCCGCGCCGAGAGGATGAACCACTACAACCGCTAGGGATGCAGGGTCCGCCGTGACTCAGAGGCAGCGAGCTACCCACTGAGCCAACGACGCGGCCTCGTCCAGAGGGGGGTTAAAGATTTCAAAAACCTCCAAAACGCCTGAAAATCCGTTCTAGCACGTTTAGCTAGGGTGGTAAACCACCAAACCCCAATAGTAAATGAATGTATGGTTTCGAGATCCACTGTCGAATTCTAGTAGCTATACGCATACGTGGGCCGGAAAAATCCAGAGGGGTATGTTGTTTTTGGTCGGTAGGAGGGTGGGATTGGAGCGTATAAAATTTCTTTCCCAAAAAAAGGTCGTCAAATCTTTTGGTGGGCGGGGATGGCCGGCCGAGGAGGGGGCGGTTTTGACCGAAATTTTCTCTTTTTCCCCAAAAAGGTCGCCAAATTTCTCCCAGAAAATGTCGCAAAACTTTCGGGGGGTAAACCCCTTTCACCACCCCTCGCCCAATCTACTGTACGGAAGCCGCAGTCGGCAGAGAGTGATTTTGAAGTGTACAATGTAGGTGTGTGTGGCCTAGAAAACAGTGCTAATTTAGAGTACATCGAGGCCACAAGTTTCTTTTTTTCCTCAAGGAGCGACGCCTGATTTCTTGGACCGAAACACAGTTGGCACTGGTGTTTGGTGCCGGCTCTCAGCCGACTGTCAGGTGGGGAACGAGCGCAATTCTGATTCCCAGTCCGATCGGAACTAATTAGTGGTTCCGATTCCGATTCCGAACCTAGAGGATTCGGAATTTATCGGAACTTTCATAATACCAGTTGTAGTGGCTCCAGTACTAACAAACTGGCTCAGAAATCACTAATTTTTAGCCTAAAATTCGCTTGAAAAGCCTTTGGAAACGAATTTGGCCTTTCCACTGCTGATATTTAAGAGAAATCGGTGTTTTTGGAAGCCCTTTTTGTCATTTTTTGCTTGTTTTTTAGCTCTAAAACGCTATTTGGCAGCTTAAAATAGCGATTTTAGCGTCCTTCTTACTGTAAAAAACGTGCTAAGATGCATTTTGAAATTTTGGATCTCCCTCTGGGTGAAACCCCTCCCCCTCCCCTAGGTCGGCTCGGAGCTGTTTTATGTGTATTCTGGCATGTATTTTCAGCTTAAAGGTAGAGGTTCCGCTTAACGATTATCTGCTTGGAGTGAGCGACCTGGGTGGAGAGTTGATGCGATTCGCTATAAACAGCGTCTCATCCGGTGATCTTAAAGCCCCGGCTTCTGTCAGAGACTTTCTGCGTTCGGTACACAGAGGTAATTAACTTAGGGAGCTGATTAGTTTACTCTGGTACTCTGTTAGAGAAGTTTTATGACAAACTGCTACTGAATTTCGTTGGATTATGGTAGCATATAGCAAAGAAGCGCGTTGCAATGCTGCCTTTTCTGCAATTTACTGTATACCACTTGTTTTACGCAATAGAGCATGAACTTAAGTTTTCTGATAGTTAGTAATTCAGGTGTCTTTTGCTAAAATTGGGTTTCTACTAGTGCGCTACTGATAAAATAAAGAGTAATAATTTCTTCTTTCAAACGAATTCTTGAAATCAAGACAGCTGTTGAGTGAAACTTTTCTTTTATTCTGTTGTTTATGGCTTAGTAAGCAGGCTGTCGGATAAACGTTTTCTCTCGAAGCCTTGAAATTTGAGCAGCTCTTTAGAATCGAAAGCTAATTTTGTTGATAAAATGAAAATCCAGCTCTTTATGACTGATTTTGAAAAATATCAATTAGTGTAGTGCACCCATACATCGGCCGGAAAAATCCGTTGGGCCAGTTAAGATCACAAAATTTGGGGGTCGGCCGGCCTATTGGTTTGTGCTGTCGATGCGAGTTTGGTGGGTGGGTTGGTCCAGGAAAAAAGTGTTTGGGGGTCGAGCCCAGGTTGCGGAGTGGGCAACCCCCTGCGGCCCACATATGAGTGTACCCCTGCGGCTACGCTATTTGAATTTCTTTTTTGTTTGTCGAAATCCTAAATGCCAATTACCGTAAAACTTCTAATAAATGATAGTTATTTTTTCGTGATACTTTACCTGCATACATGGGCCGGAAAAATCCAGAAGTGGTATGGAGACCTCGGGACGGGGGTCCCGAAAAAAAGGCCAAAAACGCCTATTTTGCCTTAAATAAGCGAGTGGCCGGCCGAGGGGGTCTGGCCTGGCGAGGGGGGGAATGCCCCCTCACCCATGTATGCTTTCGTGATACCTACCTTGGCCATCTCAAGTAAACCTCATGTTTCTGAAAATACAGCTTAATTTTTGTCTTTAACACAAGCAATCTTTATATGAGTTTTAGTCTAACCAATTTTTGCAATCTTTATCAAAGAAAATTGTTTCATAGGGACAGTGTTCTACATTAGAAACACCTACAAAGCGTTGATAGTAGTGCGTGTGGGAGCGCTATTATTAGAAGGGCGCTACTATTAGAGCGTGTATATTTTCGGGCTCACCGTAAAGGGCGCTACTACTGGAGTTTGCGCTTTTATTGCAGTCAGGCACTTAAAGCAGTTTATGGTACCGGTACCTAGGGTAGTGGTACCAGGGCTGTTGGGTCGGTTTTTTTCGTTTTTTTTTAGAAAAAAAAAACCAGTTTTTTT
The DNA here is from genome assembly GCA_030248155.1 of Sabatieria punctata. Taxonomy (NCBI): domain Eukaryota; kingdom Metazoa; phylum Nematoda; class Chromadorea; order Araeolaimida; family Comesomatidae; genus Sabatieria; species Sabatieria punctata. Next base: position 18,618 of record JASANB010005979.1, on the reverse strand, counting down.
TCCTGGGGCTCGGAAAAGAACTAAAATGCGGAAAAAAACTCAAGTAAGTTTTTAAAGGAAATAGACACAATAAAAAACTGGTTAAATTCGCTTCCAACGCTTTGAATTTACGTTAATAGAAGCCTTACAAGCATTTCCATGGCATAACTTAGCTGTTTTTCGCAAAAAGTACCGGTACCATTTTCAGGCAACTTTTATCATTGTATTTTTGATGTTTTAAAATCAAATTACTACACTAAAACATGAAATTAGTGCATTTTATAATAAGAATAACGCTATTTCGTTGAATTCTGCAATAAAAAGCGATTGTTAAAAAATTTTTTCTGTCATCTCGGAAATTAACTTTTGGGAAAAAAAAACCGGAAAAAACAGGAAAAAAACCGGCTTGAGTTTTTTTTTCCGGAAAACAAACAGCCCTGAGTGGTACCATATTATGGTACCGGTACCTAGGGTAGTGGTACCATATATGGTACCGTCACCTTATATGGTACCGTCACCTGATATGGTACCGGCACCATATGTGGTACCACTACCCATGGCCATGGGTGCCGGTCATACACGTACTAGGGGGTTTGGGGGTTACCCCCCCTGCTGGAAAGACCAACCCCCCCCTCACCCCCCCCCCCCCGCGAGACAGGTTAAGGGACCCCTCCCCCGACCAAAAAATACAAGTACTAGTAGTGGCTCCAGTATTAACAAACTGGGTCAGAAATCACTAATTTTTAGCCTAAAATTCACTTGAAAAGCCTTTGGAAACCGAATTTGGCGTTTCCACTGCTGATATTTAAGGAAAATCGGTGTTTTTGGAAGCTCTTTTTGTCATTTTTTGCTTGTTTTTAGCTTTAAAACGCTATTTGGCAGCTTAAAATAGCGATTTTTAGCGTCCTTACTGAGAAAAACGTGCTAAAAACGCATTTCTAGGCGTTTTGGAGCTTTTTTAAATTTGGGACCCCCCACCTGGGCGAAACCCCCCCTCGACCCCCCACCTGAGGAAAAACCCCCCCTACCCCCCTCCCCCCAGGTCGGCCCGGAGCTGTTACATGTATGGTGCCGGTACCATGTGGTGTCGGTACCATAAACTGCGTTAAGTGCCGGACTGTACTAGAACTGCTTTTACGGTAGTGTACTAACTATTGTAGGGTCCTCTATTCAGCACGCTCCTAACTGTTGTGAGTTATATTTAAAAATCAGTCAGATAAGCAGTAGTATTCAGGCTTCTGTCTGCTGGGCAACTCGATGAACTGTCGCGATTTCCCGTTCAAGGCGCGAGTGTGGCTGCAGAGTCTGGTTAAGGTGGAGTTCGCCCTCTACACGCTGCACCTGCGCGCCTCTGAAGTGCCGGAGCATCTTCTGGCTCAGGTTTTGCTGGCCAGCAGCAGTCAGGCGCTGCCTCAGGAGGAAGAGGAGGAGGACTACAACTTTTGAGATTGGATTGCCAGCAGGGCTGTTGGGTCGGTTTTTCTCCTCGGTTTTTTTCGTTTTTTTCCGAAAAAAAAACGGTTTTTTTCCGAGGGGCTCGGAAAAAACTAAAATGCGGAAAAAAAACTCAATCAAGTTTTTAACGGAAATAGGCCAAATAACTGGTTAAATTCGCTGCAAATACTTCGAATTTACGTTAATGGAAGCCTTACAATCATTTCCATGGCATAACTTAGCTGTTTTTCGCAAAAAATACAGGGTGTGTCAAAAAAAAACAACCCAGCAGATTTTTTGCTGTAGCAACCGCAAATCTCAACCGATTTGAATGAATCCTGCTTTAAATGAAAGATAAATAAATTCTTGAACGACTGGTGAAGGCCCTATTAAGATACGATTAAGATGCGATTTTATTAAGATGCGTTGCTTAGTTCCTGAGATAATTGCTTTCAAAATCAAAACAGAGATTTTGGCAGTCCACAACAGAGATTAAAACAACCCAGCAGATTTTTTACTGTAGCAGCCGCAAATCTCAACCGATTTCAGTGAGTCCTATTTTATATGAAAGATAAATGAATTCTTGAAAGCTAGGTGAAGCTTTTATTAAGATATGATGCTTGGTTCCTGAGATATTTGCACTCAAAGTCAAAACAGATTTTGGCTATGAGCAAGAGCGATTTTTATTATTCTGTTGCACTTCACATTTCATTCACACGATTTGTGGGCCCGTTGCCCAAGTGGTAACAAAAGAGTAAATCTAATTCATAATAAAACCGATTCCTACTGCTCAGGGCTAACGTAACGAGGTTTTTCTGGTGCCACACATGCTTGGTTACTTCATTTGTAAAAGTCTTGTTGCCCCTCAGCAGTAGGAATCCGTTTTGTTGTGAAGTGCAACGGAATCGCTCTTGTTCACTGCCAAAATCTCTGTTTTGAGTTTGAAGGAAAATATCTCAGGAACTAAGCATCCTATCTTAATAGGGCCTTCACCAGTCTTTCAAGAATTTATTTATCTTTCATTTAAAGCAGGATTCATTCAAATCGGTTGAGATTTGTGGTTGCTACAGCAAAAACTCTGCTGGGTTGTTTTTTTTTGACACACCCTGTACTTGTGCAATTTTCTGGCAACTTTTATTATTCTATTTTTGGTGTTTTAAAATCAAATTACTGCTCTAAAAGATGAAATTAGTGCATTTTGTAATAAGACTCACGCTATTTCGTTGAATTCTGCAATAAAAAGCGATTGTTAAAAATTTTTATCTGTCATGACGGAAAATAACTTTCGGAAAAAAACCGAAAAAAAAGCAGGAAAAAAACCGGAAAAAAAACCGGCTTGAGTTTTTTTCCGAAAACAAACAGCCCTGCCAGTCACCTAACTGCTTTCTTTTGTCTCTCCTGCGTCTGTTTCATATTGTCAGTAAAGTTCTGTGTATCCTGTGGTTTGCATTGGAGCCCTGAAAGCTCCGTTATCCCCTTGAAACAGACCGAGCAATATTTACGGCGTGGTAGTAGCCTCCTTAACAACAACCCTCCCCTTTTGCGGTGGTGTGTGCAAGACAGCTAAGGTTCGGTCCCCATTTATCTACTTGCCACTGCTGACTTTCGACGGCCTGGGTTGGGCTTTGTGTCGACTACTTCCCATCGCCTGTTAATTTTTTAAGCTAAGAATGCCTTTCAAATGCGTTTTTGAAGGCTAATTTCTCAAGATTTCCCTATGAGACAAAAGTGACGTCATCATTGGCCGAACCCCCCCTCCCTCTTGTCATCGGTTGTCATCATTTGGAAGAACCCCCTCCCGCCTAACCGACGTCATTTTTGCACAGTCCCTAACAAGGGCAACCCGTTTTCTTCCAAAATCATGAAAGTGGCCATATCTTGCAAACTAGATCACATCGCAAGCAAGCATACAAGCTTTTGCTGAAAGACCAATCGTCGTCTTATCGCAATCATGTGAGCCGCAAAGCTTTAACTGAAAGTCAGATGCGTTGAGGAGCTATTGAACTTTACTGTAACTGGCCGGAACTTATACTACCATGGGTCAACTCTGTCTACTTCTACTTTTTTCTTGTTTCTCTCTCGCAGCCCATTCTGGTACGTTTTGTAGCGTTATGTCTTGACTTTGAACGCAATGTGTTATGTAGAGCAAATTTCAGCCGTAGTTGCCAGATACGCCTATATAAGTTTTTTGTCCGACTACGACGCATTCAACCAGGCTGAGAATAATATTTTGGACTTGATTACTGTAAATGTAAGTCCATGATGCACCCAAGTACGTATCCGTAGCTAATTGCAAACTTTTATTATTAATAGATTAAGGAGTGCATGACAATGGATGGACGTAACTGGAACGCATCGATTGTTGCTTTGAACATAACGTATGTACATATACATAGTATTTATCCACCTACCTGTATAGTCTGTTCAAAAAATATTGCGACCTAGCGCTTTTTTTGCGAATAACTTTTTTACGAGGCCTTGGAATGACTTGAGCCTCAAACCAAAGCTGTAGACAAGGTCGAGCCGCGGTCTGCGGTTAATGCTAATCTGCGCTACGTTTACTCTGAACACTAATTTGCGCAACCTCAAAAAATGAGCTTTTTTCCTAATTGCGATGAAAATGAGATGACTGCAGAATTCGATTCTAGAGTCCTTGGTGACTCCAATGATGCTTTCGTGACGTGTCTAGGCCAAACCGATCCGGAGATATGGCTGGTTAAAGCTTGCAAAAATTGCGAAAAATTGCGTTTTTTGAAAATTTCACAAAATAGGGGCGGAAACATAGGCAGACCGACGGATTTGGCTGAAACTTCCTGAATGGGGTATTCATTCTTGACCGCCGGAATCGATTCTGACACTTCCCGACGCTTGAAACCTCACCGCTGATACCGTAATTCGGTTTCCAATAAAGGGTGGGCACAGCTTCAAGAAAAACTGCTTTGTACTGTAACACAAATTTTCCAAATTTGCATGTCAGACAGAAGTAGCATTGCTGTAATGGTAGACGTTGGCAAACGCCTAAAAAGTGATTGCGGATGCTTATAACGGTATTGGACTGCTCAATTTCATATGACCACCTCACTTTTGGAACCGAATTACGGTATCAGGGTGAGGTTTTTACGGTCGGGATGTCTCAGAATCGATTTCGGCGGTCAAGAATACCCCATTCAGGAAGTTTCAGCCAAATTCGTTGGTCTGCCTATGTTTCCGCCCCTATTTTGTGAAATTTTCGAAAAATCGCCATTTTTCGCGATTTTGCAAACTTTGACCAGCCATATCTCCGTATCGGTTTGGCCTACACACGTCATGAAAGCATCATTGGAGTCGCCAAGGACTCTAGAATCGAATTCTGCAGTCATCTCATTTTCATCGCAATTACGAAAAAGCGAATTTTTTGACGTTGAGCAAATTATTGTTCAGAGTAAACGTAGCGCAGATTAGCGTTAACCGCAGGAAAATTTGACGATATGGCGGCTAACTGAAATTATTCAAAAAAGGTCTTTTTTGGCCAACACTGTATCATTCCATCCATCATACATCTGCAGTTGTACATGTCGCTGGGTTTTTCCGTGGGGCGACCTTTTTCAAATCCAAACCAAACAAATCAAAGAACTTTTCCAAGATTTTCAAGCTAATGGCTTTGAAGAAACCAAACTGATTAGAACCTTTCTGAAGTTTTCTAAGAAATATACAGCTCTAATAGCAAAATTCGGACTCACTTCAAAAGCAAATATAAACACATTCTTTACACACATTTTTAGTTAATCCAACCCCAGCTTGGCTGGGTGGTTTACAACCCCAGTTTAGGCTGGCAACCTATCTGGGTGACATTTTGCCTGTTCTTAATATTTGCTCTTTATTGAAGCGTTTGAAGAAACCCCGGTATTGGCTGGCAACCAATCTGGGTGTATGTATCGTGCCTGCTTAATCTTCTCGGCTTTGTGTTTCCCTAGCTTCGGCTAGGTGGTTTACAACCCCAGGGCTGCTTGGCAACCACCCTGGGTGTATTCCTGCTTGCTAAATATAGTTCGTGTATTTCTCTGTAGCTTTGTGCTACAGGTTTACAACCCCAGAATTGATTGGCGAACATTCTGGGTGTATTATTGCCATGTACATTCACACGCATTTCCAACTATGTACCCACACAACTGCAGACAAATGGACAGACCAGGCAATTAGTCATAAATAGGGCCACTTTGCCACACGTGGAATACACCTGGGCCAATTTGGTTCAAACAACAAAGAAGACAGCCCACATCTTATCTTGATATTTATGGTGGGTAATTTGATGATATTAGGGTCAGAGTAGCCTTTATAAGTGACAACAGAGCTGGGCTCTTCATTCTGTTCTGCTCCTATTGCCTCTACATTGTACCTCTGCCGAAATGAGTGCTCAGGTGATGACTATGCCCTTCATTTTTGTTTGTGCTGTTGTCAATGTGCTCCTTTCTGATGCGGCTATCCCTGTGCTACTTGCTGAATGATTTACCTTGATGTTTATTAGTCTTCAAGGCAACATCCAGTATGCACAAATGGCATGTCACCAGAGGAGTGTGTGCTGTACTTTTTCAGCTTTATTTTCAGTGGTGCCTCTGCTGAGGAAGCCCGAACCACTGAACTGTTGCTCAGGTCCAGAGTTTACGGGCGAAACCTGGGAACAGCATCATTCGGCTGATCAGTTATTTTGCTGTGCCTGAGTTATTGAAAACTCGGGGGTTTTATACCTGTGAAGCCTAGAATGAAATCGTCCTGCCTACAGATCTGCTATCTTTTTGCTCTATATACTCTATATAGAGTAATCAGATGGTAGTGATGATTGGGCGGGGCTTGAGTGCGGTGTTGGTGTTTCATGTGTTTGTACTTTACATAGCGATTTGCTTAGCATTTAAGTCCTTGCTAAACATTATTGAAAAATATTTTCTTCCAAATAGGGTTTTGGAATCAAGTGCAAAGTTGGGTTTTGCTGACCTATTTTCGTAAAAAGTCGGTTTTGTCGACCTTTTTTGGCATTCTTGGGCGAAAATGACTTTAAACCCTATCTGGACCGAAAAAAACTTTAAAAACCCTGTTTTTACATAAAAAATACCTTAAAAATCCAGTTCCGATTGAAGGAAATGTCCTAGAAACGCAATATTGGAGCAACAAATGTTATAAAAAGGTTTTAAAAGTGTTTAAGATGCGTTTTGGAACGAAAAAATAGTCCGGAAGACCCTTACTTTTGATTGTAAAGCAGGCGTAAAACCTAGGGAGTGACCTAAAAACCTTAATCAGGGTTTCTAACCAGTGATAAAACCCTTTTGAAGGTTTCAAAGTAACCTAAAAACCCTTATCAGGATTTTTAACCCGTGATAAAACCCTGTTTAGGGTTACAAAGTAACCTGAAAACCTAATCAGGGTTTAAAGTAGCCAAAAGCCCTATTTAGGAATTCTAAGCCTTACAAAAACCATAGTTAGTGTTGAGATACATTTGAAACTCTATTCTAGGCTTGAAAGAAGGCCGTAAACCTCAATTTTGGGTTCTAGGGTAGGCGAAAATCCGATTTTGTGCCGCAGAATGTGCTGTCTCGGCTGAAATATTCTTTACTTTGTAACCCAAAAGTCGGTTGTCGGGTTCCCCAAAAATTCGCTGGGGGAACTTTTGTCGAAAAATCGAGCTGGGGGCTTACCTCCCCCAACGACATGTATGCCAGTCAGTCATGTAAGCGAACCAAAATGTCCAGCGGAAGCTACAGTCGCTCTGAGAAGGGTAGATACAGTAGATGGAGTCATTTCTAATTTATCCACCTTGTTAGAGAACCTGTATGAGGAGGTGAAGCCGAAGCTGTTTCAGATTCTTGAAACCAACTGACCCATACTGCGATGGTGCTGACCCTCGAGCCTGCAGCTTTGCGATGGCCGAAGCTCTGTTGCTTTTCAACGGACCGAATCAACCGAAGGCTGATCTGGATATTGAGACTGCTTTGTTAGAAAAACCGAACACCAATATTTCCGGTATAGATTAGACACTCTACCTACACCGTACTTTATTTCTGAAAAGCATAAAAATACAAGCTTCAGCTGGTTTCGTGGCTGTGTCTGACTGCTATGATGTCTTCCTGGCCGCTTCAAACGTTAATCGGACGGTCTCTGATAATGTTCTTCCTATAGAGATTGGCGGCGCGTCCGTGGACGTGTTCTGTGATATGGAAAATGGAGGTTGGACTATGGTGCACAGGTACACTAGTGTAGATTGTTTTCGCATACCAACTACGTACAGCAGAATACTGTTTAATTTTATTGTCACGGTGATAGCCAGTAGGTAAATGGGAACCGAACCGGCGCTGCCGTTGCACATGTTGGCAGCAAAGGGGAAGGTTGTTTGTAGACAGGGCTACCCCATTGAAGGACTCTGAAAAGAGCGAGGGGTGTCCTGAGCTGTCCGAAAGGACAGTGGAACTCATAAACAAACAAACAAACCAGATGGAACCATAATCGTACCATTAGTCAGGTTGTTGTTATCGATTTAGCATGAAAACCTGTCAATTTTATGTTGCGTTCTGATTTTCCGGTCCATTCATACCGAAATGATTTATCAGCTGTCTTTTTTTACTGTGTGTGTACTGTTCGTCATCAAGATTTGGCTTTATTATTTCCAAATTATCTTGTTGGCAAACCAATTTACGGTTGACAGTAATGTAATAAGATACAGTACTCTGCTCGGTTCCTGAGATATTTGTCCTCAAATTCGAAACTGCGATTTTGAGAATGAACAAGAGTGATTGAAACAACCCACAGACTTTTTAGTTTTGCAACGGTAAATCTCAACCGATTTGAATGAATCCGTTTTTAAATGAAACGTAGATAAATTCTTTAAAGACTGGTGAAAATTTTTATCACGATATCCGTTTATTTCCAGAGATATTTTCTCTCAAAGTCAAAACAGCTTTTGGCAATGAACAAGAGTTCCGTTGCACTTTATAATAAAGCAGATTCCTACTGCTGGGAGTTAAAGAGACTTTACTGCTGAAGTACCGAGCGTGTGTGTCACCAGTCGAGGCTGTCGTGACGCTAGCCCTAAGCTGGAACCTGTTTTACTGTGAAGTGCAACGGAATAATAAGAATCGCTCTTGTTCATTGCCAAAATCTCTGTTTCGACTTTGAGGGCAAATATCTCAGGAACCAAGCCGAGTATCTTAATGAAAATTTTACAAATCTGTCAAGAATTTATTTGTCTTTCATTCAAAAACACTCATTCAAATCTGTTGGGATTTACGGTTGCCAGCCACAGTAAAAAATCTACTGCGTCGTTTCTTTGGCATTGTTTGGTATACAATGTAAGTGTTTGCTTACTTATAGGCATCAACAAGACCTAGCATCTTTTCCGTCTTTACCTGTCAGTTATGTGAACGGATTTGGCCCCGACCCAACCAAAAGTCACTGGTTAGGTTTGGAGCGCCTACACGTCTTGACCAACTTAAAGAGCTACCGACTCAAGATAGAACTGCAGTTGTGCGATGAATCAGGAGGTGCAGGCGCGGAAAACTTTATCGTCTACGAAAATTTCAAGGTGCAGTGGTTTGGCGTACTTACATTTCTACAGAGTGTGCCAAAAAAAGAACCCAGCGGAGTTGTTGCTGTAGTAGCAGCCGCAAATCTCAACCGACTTGAATGAATCCTTTTTTAGATGAAAGATAAATAGATCCTTAAAAGACTGCTGAAATTTTCATTATTGTACTCTGCTTAGTTCCTGAGATATTGGCTCTCAAAATCAAAACAGTGATTTTGGCAGTGAACAAAGATTGATTTTTTATTATTCTGCCTGCACTTCCTAATAAAACGGATTCCTGCTACTGCTAAGGGCTCTTGGAGGCTTTACAGGTGACACAGAAACTCGGTTTACTTCAACGCTAAAGTATCATTAGCCCCAGCAGTAGGAATCTGCTTATTATGAAATGCAACGGAATCGCTCTTGTTCTTTGCCAAAATCTGTTTCGAATTAGAAGGCAAATATCTCAAGAACTAAACTGTGAAACTCAATAAAAATTGCACCAATCTTTCAAGAATTTATTTATCTTTAATTTAAAAAAGGATTCATTCAAATCGGTTGAGATTTGCGGTTGCTACTGCGAAAAATCTGCTGGGTTGTTCTTTTTGGCACACCCTGTACAATCCATTCCTCTTAGATAGGAGATGCCTCTACTAATTTCACACTCTCTCTCTCTTTCTGTCACCGCAAATTCTGCGCTCTCCGCCCGGTGATGCCATCTACAATCCTTCATACATGGTACACCCCACCTCGGCCCCTCCGCCGGAGAAAGATCCGTTCAGTCAACTAAACAATGCCTTCACTGTGAATAAAAATGGAGGATGGTGGTTCAACGACGACCAAAAAAAGTTTAACGAGGCCAATTTGAACGGCCAAATCGTGCCGGACTGCAAAGGAAATTGGCCGAATGGCATGCTTTGGAATACGTGGAAGGGAGCTGACACCGCGCTATTTGGTGCTCAGATGAAGGTGTTGCCTAAGAATTAATTGATTTAATTGAAATTAAATGCTAGTTAGAGATGTAGTGGGTATAATAGCGCTGTCTTACAATACAATGTTTATTAATGATAAAGGTACAGTAGAATGAGTTGAATCAAAACTCGATTACATCCACTCCTCGATTCCTGATACCGTGATATTTGAGCTGATAGGGCTTGTAAAAGTTTTTATCGGCAATATCGGAAGCTTCTATTCCTGAGGGAGGACTGTGATCGTATCTGCCGGACTCTTGACCTTTGGCCCAGATCAACAACATTCTTCCTTTCAAAGTCTGGTCTGCCTTATCTGACGCTGAAAATACAGCATTGACGCACCTAAAAGTGGGTTTTCGTCCCCTCCGAAAAATCTGCTGAAATATCGGGCCTGGGGCACTTACCCCCCAACGGACATGTGTACGGATAACATATTGTCTGAGTACCAGCGCACAAAAACTGCATAAGTAGCTCAGGAGCGGTGATATTAAAAAACAGATGTCATTTTTGTAATCATCGGCAAAAACTTCGTTAGGTGATACAAATTTTATGGCTCTGTACCTTATATGTACATGCTACTGAATTGAGTCAAATTTTTGCAAGAAATTCGAAAAGGCAGCTCTTTTGAGAATCAATACGCATTACGGAAAAATATGCAAACGTTTCGCAGAATGCGCAATAATATTGCGTAATGTAATTAAAATCAGTCTGTCAGGGGGCGTTTTCCAGTTATTAGGCCCGGGTCTAAGCTCTAATGGTGTGTTTTCGTGTATATTTTTTGACAAGATAACTAATGAATAAGGAGTTTTTAACTTTGGTCGTTCAGGAATCGTTCTAAAACCTGCGTAATCTTAGTAAACTTCTTGATTTGATAGGTTTAGATAGCTACTGTCAGCATATTGGAGCTTCTAAGTTGCCTAAGTTTTTAAAACTTGTTTTAAACTAAGCTATTCAGACTTAAACGTACAGTCAGTTGTTGCAACGATCAAAACCAGTGTATTTCATGCTTTTCACGCAGAACATCGAGTTTTAATTGTAAAATATAGATTTTCCACCTACAAGACTCGGGTCTTGTAACTGGTGCAAAAATGCGACCCCAAATTTAGGCATTTTCCGGTTATAAGACCCAGACTTATAGGTGGAAAACTCTGTTAAATGAAAGTCGAACTGGAGAGCGGTGCGAGAGAAATAAAAGATGATCTATTAATAGCATGACTGACGGCACTTGTGACACAGACAGTGCACGTCAACAAGTGTGTAAAGACAAAGGCATAAGCCATAAATCTGAAACTTGTGACCGCATTGACTGCAGGCTAATATCTGGGTGAACGAAGCCAGACTGGCTTAATGGCGTGTAATTATAAGGAGACAAATTAAGACTTTTACATTAGTCTTCTCCTACAGTCTCCCTCCAGCCATCCAGACAGCCGGGTGCTTTAAGCGAATATGAGTACGAACTGCACCAACTGTCTGTCTGAGGAGACGCAGTGGCAGAATTTCTACCAGTACTGCATCTACATGGTGCAAGGTCTGCTACTCTCAGCCAATTTGGTCATTGTAGGCGCCATCATTGCGCAGCCAGCTTTGCGTGTCAAGAAAGAGTATGTGATAGTTGCAGGTTATATTTGTTTCTTCTATCAGCTTTGGTGCAGCTTTTATTCTACCATTTAAGGCTTGTCTCTGATTAACGGTCTCAACGGTGTGGCAACGTGGATTGGCGGCTTGGGACGCAACATCTACATTTACACCGGAACAGCCAATGTTTTAATTAGCAGGTATCCCAAGTTCCAAAACCCTGTCTTAGGCCTTCGATCCGATCCGATCTGGCGGGGGCCATACTATGTACAGCCCTACGATCAGACCTGCACGGTCCATTTCGTTACCCCTGATATCGTTATCTCGGACGTTTGCCCTTCTGTCACTGCCAAGCCACTCAAGCCATGCTGTTGGGCGCCAGGTACTAAGAGAGTGCCTGGCGTGGTGCGGTCATGTTGCCGACAGCTCCCAACGGCCGCCCGGCGTACGGACCAACCCGGTATTGGTCTTATTGCTGGTTTCTCAGACAGCTCCTGACGTCGTTGATCTTCCCTCCAACGCGGCATGCTTTTTGGAGCGGCTTTCGGTGCAACGACAGATCCAGTTGGTTCCCATCTTACCTACTCGCTGTAACCAGTTTTCGGTGCCCTGGGTGGAGCTTAATGCCGACGACCAACTCTTTCTCTTTGCGGCAAGAAACTTGCCCAGCCGAGTGGATGAGCGCACGACGTCGCGCATAGTGGCCACGTGGCCTAAACCACTACACCAACTGTGCCGGCTGTCTTAGGCTTAGACCTGCTTTGACATCATGCAGGTTTCCAGTCCGAGTCCAAACTTGCCCTTCCAATCTTTCTTTCTCTAGATGGCAATGTTTCCTGGCTCCATGGAACTTGATCTGGCAACTGGCCCACTCACTCATAACAGTCATGCTGGTGGTGGTCTCATTGGACCGTTTGTTCGCAGTCATGTACCCAGTGATCTATTTCAAGCAGGGTTGTAAGTATGGCTTGTGCATAGTGGGCGGAGCCTATGTCTACTGTTTGCTGCAAATGTGTGTAGGTGCACTGATGACCATCTGGCACAGTCACCAACACCCGGACGATCTGGTGCCCCGCACCTGCATGATGGGCTGGTCGTCGAACCCAAACTACCACAAATTTCTAGTCAAGCAACGTCTAGTCTGCACTGGCGTGTCGGTGTTGTTGTACGGCTTTGTCTGGCACTTCTATCGGAAGCACAAACTGAAGGTGTCAAGCAGACGCCAGACGGCTCAGCAGAGCGAGCAGCGGAAACAGCAGAAAATGACGCGCACCTTAGGACTGTCTGCCTTTTTTACGCTCAGTTTCTTTTTCCTGCCGCTTATGATAGAGCTGTTCATGGTGAGCTTGAACTTCTCGCCTGACATGTACACCTATGTGGCGGCTTACATGTTTCTGCTGAACAACATGGATGCGGTGTTGGACTTCTTCATCTTCACTATCTGTCAGAAAGAGATCAAGCTGGCCGTGCAGGCGTTGTTCTCCTGCAAAACTCTGAGTGTTGCAGAACTGCAGACTGCGCCCATCGCCAGCACTACTAGAACGAAACGACGAACCACTTTGCGCACCACTCAACACACCAACAAAAGCATGGAACAGGCTATCACCCCATGTTGATCAGCTACTGTAGATTCTTTCTTCGGCATTGGTGTTCCGTTGGTCTGCATGTTGTCTATTTAAGGCTGCACTACAGAGTTTCCGGTGTGAAGGGTGGTGGGTTACCAAGCAGTGCATGTTGGATTTTGTTTTGTTCACTGTGTGTGTAAAGCACGTAAAATTTTAGGTGTGTCAACTACATATTTTTAGCGTCAATATGCTTTGTACAGTCAGGCACTTAACGCCGTTTAAGGTACTGGCACCATATATGGTATGGGTGCCTAGGCTAGTGGCACCATACATGGTACTAGCCCGGCACAGTCCCCGAATTTGGGTACCATATACCGTGGCCAGTGCCACAAACGGCGTTTAGTGCCTGACTTTTAGTCTGTAATTCAGATAGATGTCAATAAACTCTTCGTTATTGTTGAAAGCTTTCAGGTGGCGTGACGCCTTCTTAGGACGGCGTTGCTACAAACAATAAACACAACAACCGTACTACATATGTTCCCGTTCTCTCTCGTCAGTAGATGAGAAACCAATGCAAAGAGAAAATTTTCAGCAATATGAGTAAAGTACTAGAATCTGGTTTAGCTGTAAGTTCATTTCTGGGTCGAGTGCCCTTTCCAGTTGAGGGGAGCAGACCACAAGATCCCCTCTTATATCATGTACATATTCACAAAAATAAAGTGCGTACTTACCAGCGATTGGCTTTCGAAACATGAGAAGGCTCTTTCCTCCACTAACGTGTCTTCCCATTACAGCAGTGAGACTATCGTCTCCACCATATACCCAGTCTGGGAGGGGTGTTGACCGGTCCCTTGCGAACGAATCGACAGCACGACTCTTCTTGCCCATCACTCCTCCTACCACTATATCGGCGCAGTCCATTGGATGCACTGAATGAATGTAAGCAGTGCACAAATTTTGCAATGTCACAGTCTACCTTCGTCAGCTGGTTCACCTTCTGGTTCTGGTTCTGGTTCAGCTTCTGACCCTCTCTCAGGTTTGGCCTTGGGCTCTGGGAACACTTCCGGTTCCGGTTTAGGCTCTCCTTTTGTTTCTGGTTCTGGCTTGGGTTTTCCCATTGCTTCTGGTTCTGGTTTAGGTTCTGTTTTTCTTTCTGGTTCTGGCTTGGGTTCTCCCTTTGATTCTGGTTCTGGTTTAGGTTCTCCTTTTGTTTCTGGTTCTGGCTTAGGTTCTCCCTTTGCTTCTGGTTCTGGTTTAGGTTCTGCTTTTGTTTCTGATTCTGGCTTGGGTTCTCCCTTTGCTTCTGGTTCTGGTTTAGGCTCTCCTTTTGTTTCTGGTTCTGGCTTGGGTTCTCCCTTTGCTTCCGGTTCTGGTTTAGGTTCTCCTTTTGTTTCTGGTTCTGAATTGGGTTCTCCCTTTGATTCCGGTTCTGGTTTAGGTTCTCCTTTTGTTTCTGGTACTGGCTGAGGTTCTCCCTCCCCTTCCGGTTCCACTTCCGGCTTAAATTCACCTTTTCTTTCTGGTTCGGGTCTAGGCCCTCCCTTTGCTTCTGGTTCTGGTTTAGGTTCTCGTTTTGTTTCTGGTTCTGAGTTTGGTTCTCCCTTTGCTTCTAGTTCTATTTTAGGTTCTCCTTTTGTTTCTGGTTCTGGCTTGGGTTCTCCCTTTGCTTCTGGTTCTGGTTTAGGCTCTCCTTTTGTTTCTGGTTCTGGCTTGGGTTCTCCTTTTGCTTCCGGTTCTGGTTTAGGTTCTCCTTTTGTTTCTGATTCTGGCTTGGGTTCTCCCTTTGCTTCCGGTTCCGGTTTAGGTTCTCCTTTCGTTTCTGGTTCTGGCTTAGGTTCTCTCTCTGCTTCCGGTTCTGGTTCTGGTTTAGGTTCACCTTTTCTTTCCGGTTCCGGCCTACTAGGCTCTCCTTTTGCTTCCGGTTTCAGTTTGGATCTTGGTTCAGTGGAGCCTTCAGTTTCAGGTGTAGGAACAGCAGAAGGCAGTCTGAATCCATTCTTGCGACACTGTGATTTTGAACGCAGAGGCTTCCAACCAACACCAATCCACGTTGAACTTTCGTATTCAAGAATCACTTCTATTTCGCTCTTTGAAAGATAAGACTGCACTACTAATCAGAACACAAGCGACACAACTCACATCTATAGTTCTCCAATAGACTTTATCATTTGCAGACAGGGCTCGAGACTGATAACAGTTTTCTTTGAACAGACCGTACTTGAGAGATGAAGCTTTGTCCGCGCGAAAGGCGAAACAATTCTCTTTTAGATCCTTTTTTGAAGGCTTGAACTCTATAGGAGCGACCAATTTCTTATTCATTCTGACCAACAATAAATGAATCAACCTTTTTCGCAGTTCTTGCCGAAAAATGGTGCTTCGCAGAAGCAAACCTTTCTTGGAATGGAAGCCGTTCCCAGGTCCTGACACTTTCCCAAAGCCCACCAATTACAGTCAGCGTCGGACTCACAGTCTGACTCAGCTAGAAAAATACAGTAGCTTATACAGGATTCATAAAAAATAACCCCATAGATTTTTTACTGAAGAAACCGCAAATCTCTACCGATTTGAATGGTCGGATTGGGGTTTTTAAGAGGGACCCGAGCCCATGTATTTTTACAGCTCGAAATTACATCTACAGGGTGTCTCAAAAATGATCACATTTCTTTTTACTGCCATTTCCGCAAATTTTGACCAAATAGGCGGCTGAAATTTGGACCATAGAATAAATAAGAAAACAGTGTCTATGTTTAATCTTCATTTGTATTTTAACTATAGAAAAAAGCAAACGAGAAAACGAAAAAAGTAGAGACATACTTTTTAAAAGTTCCTTTTGAACGGGGGGTCGCGCTGTTGAAGCAATAATGTTGATGTCGGCACATGACCAAAAGAGATAGTCTCTGCCCCATTCTAGCGCTTGCCTTTCAATTTGTAGAACACACGGGGAACATTTGAAACTGGCCGGAATTTGAATGCGGTGCGACTGGGCGCTAAATGCGAAGATTTGCAAATATATGTATGGTGCTCACGCTAGATACATACGTACGTACGTGGAATTGCTTGCGCCTATGAACTTTGCTGATTTATCGGTTAGCTCGTGCAACAGCTTTCCACTTTTTCCCAGAATTCTAATCCGATAACCGCCCTGAAGAGATGATTAAAAACTGTCGTTTGAATTACTGTTGATTGATGGATATACCGAACCCATACCGAAAATTCGGTATTTTTGGGAATACCGATTCTAAGTATTTTCATTTACCCATGCCCGGTATACTGATTATTTTGGGAATGCCCAGGTCTTATCAGGGAGCGGTATTTTCTATCTGGTTAATGCAATTTTTATTGAAAACTCCCTATGATTGCTATGCTTTCTTTCAAACTGCACATTTTTGCGCATGCATGCATGTTGATTCTATGCACGATATCCTTGCGAAATATTGTATTTAAAGGATGTTTACACACTGCCCCAACAAAGTTGATTTCTTGATCAAAAAGCTCTAGTGTAGGTTTGGCTTACTTCACGTTACTCCATGCCTTAGTAACCAATTCGGTATGTGCGTAGTAGCTACATTGATGTACAGTAGTTTGTTTTGTCACTGTTCGTTAGGTCTCTGTACTGTATGTGCTCCTGGAGGCCTGAATATATATACTACGGTACACAGGGAAACATTTCTCTTAGCTCACATTATTATTATAAACGATTTTCACTGAATTGAAACTAAAAGTAATTTCAGAAAATTGCTAAAAAACTATAAATCCCATTGATTTTGATAAGTTTCCTAGCCTCTAACCTTGCAACTGCCGAAATCCTTGGCCTTGGACCTTGAAAATTCACTGCTCTGACAGTTTCAGAAAATACCGATGCGGTAATTTTTCGAATACCTACTACCCATACCGAACCGATTCCTGGATATGCCGGAAAATACCTACCCATACCGAATGGATTCCTAAAAATCCGATATTCTAACAACAGCAATTTGAATAGAATTTTAAAACAAGGAACCTGATGCGGATAGGCCATATGCCATTTTACGTCGTACCATTTTCCCGCAATTAAAGTCGTATGCTCGGCTGAAGTTTGCATTATTAAAGAATTTCAAATTAATTATACCGCACCTCCCGGTAGTTTTGCAACTCCACAAGGCCCGGTGGTCCTGACGGAATCCAGAAAATCCAGGGGCGGAAATCTGGCTTTCGGGAAAATTAGGGAAATGTGGGCTCGAGCAGTCAGAACCAGGCTTGAAAAGAGTGCATATTTGACCAACATATTTACTGTACAGACGAGACCAAAACAACAAAACTGCGAACAAGTTTTTATTCTCACTACTGCGAAGTTTTAAACTCTTTAGCTGGCGGCACTTTTCTCGCGGAGTTGGATCAAAATAGGACCTTCTGTCTGACCTAGGACTTATTCGTTATTCGATTTCGGTCAACTCCGCAAAACTTCCAAGCTGTCAGCTATACTGTACGTTTCTTTTTTTGTCAACGTTAATGTAAGCACACCATGTATAAGCAATTATATACGTAGCTTCGTTTATTTTCATTAAATAAACTATTTATCCAAGAATATAATTTAGAGCTTGTTTAAAATGGAAACATCATATTTCCATCGGAAACTATGTCATCACCACTTCCTGAACCGCTGCCTGAACCGCTTCCATCCCCACTTCCTGAACCACTTCCTGAACCGCTGCCTGAACCGCTTCCATCCCCACTTCCTGAACCACTTCCTGAACCGCTGCCTGATCCGCTTCCTGAACCACTTTCTGAACCACTTCCTGAACCGCTGCCTGAACCACTTCCGCTGCATCCTCCTCCTCCTCTCTTCCCATGTTTATTGCCTCTCTTGCCACCCCTTCGGCCTTTGCCATGTGGCTTAGAATCAGCCAAGAGGGCCAAAAGCAGCACAGTCAACAAGAGCACAAAGAGGGTTTTGGTTGCAACAGACATTGTGGTTGGCCGGTCCTAGTTAGTGTGTGCAGTGATAGAGTTCTCTCTATTTATATAGACCAGCCCAAACCCACGCTCCCAATTAAACAGCGGACATAGAGGATCAGAGTGCTATGTGCGTTTGTTGTGGCCTCGGGCAATCCCTGTATGCAATATGGTAAACCTGTTTTAAGCTGAATTTTATTTTAGTCTGCAAATCTGCTTTGTCTGTCTTGTTTTGGGATTTACCTGATCTGCTTTGTGGAAGGAAGTTTTAGCACTATGCAACAACGAGCTTTTATATTTACAGGTTTGATAATTTTCGCAAACATGCGTACGACGTTCTTGGACGGATGGATTGTGCGGGCGGGACCGTATAGCTTATAGAAACCTGGCTTTCCGATTGGGTCGGTTACTTGTACAGTACTTCTTTACTGTGCAGTATAGATAGAAATATGTTCAGCCCCTTTTTTCTATGTAGCACCTGCTAGGTCTATGTTTATTAATCCGGTCCTAGAGCCATAGTACAGTAGTTTTTGAATTATAGAAAAGATTAGAATTTCTGTACCCTGATAATCAGGGCCTGATTGCAGGATTATTTGAAATTTTCACAGCATATTTGCAGAACATACGGCCACTTACT
>JASANB010005978.1:0-27115 GCA_030248155.1 Sabatieria punctata | reverse complement strand
TCGTCATGTTTTTAAAATTCCCCCATTTTAGTGCCCTTTGAGCTACAGGGCTACCCGCTTAGTATGTTATGCCCAATAGCAACACCAATCATTCCTGCAAGTTTCAGGACTGTACTCCTTGTATTACCGAAAAAAATTAAATTTGCGTGGACCACCCTCATTCCTAGTTTTCGGGTCATAAAACCAGTATGAGTCGGAATTTTGGCACCACACTTGCAGAATATTTAGCCAACCATATTGTTAATTTTTGCTGAAAATTTGAGCCAAATCGGTAAAGAAGTGACTGAGAACGAAACGTTTGAGTGAAGGCCGAAAAAGCGATGGGACATTTTTTTTTATCTATACTGTATATATCGGTAATTGCGATGTGGGGGGTACTGTCCGAGTACAAAATTTTCGGCAGCTTTTTCACCAAGGGCCGAAAGCATGTACCGCGTTACGGTAGTTACTTGATTTTCAGGAAAAATTACAGGGCTTCCGATAGAATCCCGCCGTATAGATCGCTTTTTTCTGTCACACAGTTGGGTCGGGTTCTCGTAATGAATGGTGTGGTACTGGTACCGTACCCTGTTGTACAAAAGCAGCTTGTGGTTAATCACCACTTATACCGACCCGAAATACATTTACGTACGTACTAAAACCAGTAACGGCTGCACTAACAAATTTGGTACAGAAAGCACTAATTTTTAGCTTAAAATACCTTTTTGATAATGGAATTTAGCGATTCCAGTAATGTACCCAACACATAAACTGTACCAGGTTTTCCGTATATAAGCCCATGGGCAATCTGTTAGTTTTGGCACTTTTCACAACTTCAATTCTAATCCAAACAAACGCCCAGGGGCGGCTATTTGGAAAGTAAACTTTGAAACTTTATACGGACCGCATGATATAGGCAAGTGGCCAAGTACCCAAGTACTGTACACATGGGAGTTTGTTTGGAAATGGCAACTGCTCTCTGGCTGAGCGTTCGCTTTCTGTTATTTGATTTTTTTGCCTGATTTTTCGACAAGGCTGATAATATCGTGTTTCTAAACTGAAATGCTTCTAGCCCCTTTTTTGAGGTTTTAAACCATTTTTCATCATATTTTTATCTTTTCTATCCAGAACAAAATGCTTTATCTGAATAACCGCCCATGGGCGTTTATTTGGTTTCCAGGGGGCCCAAGGGGACACAATTTGGGGGCGTCTATACAGAAAAACCCGGTAGGTGTTTTTAGAAGGCTATACGGTATGTCATTTTGTGTTTGTTTTCAGCTGTTACAGTCAAGGCACTTAACGCCGTTTATGGTACCGTTACCGTACATGGTACCCCCGTTCGGGGTCTGTGGTGGTACCATACATGGTGGTGCCACTAGCCTAGGTACCGGTATCATAAATAGTATCGGCACCATTAAGTGGTGTCAGTCAGTACCATAAACGGCGTTAAGTGCCTGATTGTGTTAGACAACATTTGGCTACTTAAAGTTGAGATTTTCGCCTTATTATTAATTAAAAGATGCCCAAAAGACGTTTTGGAGCTTTTTGAAATTTTGGCCCCATTACTGGGAGAAACCCCTGAACCTGGTTGGGAAAGCAAAGCCGCTACCTCCACCTGTTGCATGTGTATTGTTGGGCCCTGCGAAAAATTCGATTCTTATCTCTTTTTTCAGCGTTCATAAGCTGCTACACACTCGCCCTGATTCTAAATTTCGTCGAAATCTGGCATCCCTCGGTGTTCAGTGAGGAGCAAGCTGGTTTTCTGCTGAATGATTTGAGCAATTTGCTGGTGGTAACGAATGCAGTCATTCCTTTCCTCATCTACATTTACTTCTCAACCAAGTTTCGCCTCGGCTTACGGCTGGTCTTAACTCGAGTCCTGCGGCCGCGAACTTACTACAGCCAGCTGGTTCGCGGCACCGATTTCAGCAAATTCGAACTGTTTTCAGTTGCCAGCACAGCCAGATCGATGAGCGGACTGCCGCTCTCTCGCTCGTTGGGAGCATTGTCCAGTGGAGCATTCGTAACGGCCAGCAGCAGTCCAAGCTCTCGGTCTACCAGTCCCTCAAGCGAGATCCGTACATCGAATTTGTTGCTGAATTTGAATCCAATGCGCAAGCGGTGTCACACCGCTGACTCTAAGCTCAGTGTGGAGCAGATTGGGCGACTGAAGTCGATTCGGTTGCGACCTCTGAACAAAAAAGCAGCACGTAAATCTTTGAGACACTTGGTGCTGCAGTCTGCAATGGCCAACGCAACTCTGGCCAATGCTGTGGTCAATCTGCCAGCGCCGCCAGAGCCGGTCGCCAAAGTTGACTATTGGCTGCGCAAAAATGCTACTTTCTTCCGTTCTTACAGTCGATCTGGTTCACCGGAGTGTTTCGAAATGGATCTTATACGTGAACGTAGTATAGACTGAGAAGAGAAAAAGTCGGTTTTCCTACCCTAATTAGGTCCACCTACAGTCAGGTACTTAACGCCGTTTATGGTACCGACACCATACTGTATATGGCACTGGTATCTAGGGTAGTGGTACATGCCCCGAACGTGGGGGTACCACCATATAAGGTACCACTACCCTAGGTACCGGTACCGGTCCGGTACCATAAACGGCGTTAAGTGCCTGATTGACCTACTCTAGTTTAAAACTGTTACCGCTTGTTCATACTGTTGTCGCTTTTGGACGGAAAATAGGCTAAAGCATCCCTGGATTGTGAATACAGACTCGCTGAAGTAAACATTAATTAAAAGCAGGTGATCTGATAGGCCGTTCGTTGCTGGCTATTAGCGAAGGCATTTCTACCGACCTATGCACAGCTCGCAGTCCATCTGCCTGTAATGAATGCTTCTGTTTGCTCAAATTTCTCCGGAGACGTGCCGGTTCAGTGGTTCGACTTTTTGTCGCTCACCTGCAGCATCCTTCAGATGACAACTTCTCTCGTTGGAATGGTTTTCAACCTTCTAGCACTGTCCGTTTTCCTGCTGCCTCAATTCAGACACATTTCTATCAATATTTTCCTCGCTTTCCTCTGCCTCAGCGACTCTTGCTTTCTCTCCTTTGTAGCGTTCGTAAATGTTCCTGGTCCGGTGATGCCATTCACGCCCAGAACCCGTTGGATACGAACCCTGGCCGGTTTCGGCGCCGTCTATTTGTATCCGATGATGCAAATATTTCATTGCACTTCCATCTGGCTCTTAGTTGCCATTACGTTTGAGCGTTGGCTGGCGGTCTGTCGACCTCTGGCGGTCAACAGATACTGTACCAAGCGTCGCACCTTGCTTACCGTAACTTTCGTTTTCTTTGCTTCTCTTCTGTACAATTTCCCTCGATTCTGGGAACTGCGCCTCAATCGATGCCGCGACGCCGAACTGTGGTGGCGACAGAACGCTCTCTACGCCTTTTGGTACGCGGCAATCAGCTTTCTGCTGGCCGTTTATCTCATCCCACTCTTGCTGCTTGCTGTGCTGGGCTGGAATGTTGCCAGACAAGTGGCGCGATCCCGCAGTTTTCGACGACAAATGAAAACTAAAGACATCCTCACTCATCGCACGGCTGCTATGATGCTATGGGTTGTCTTAGGTCAGACTGATATTTGTTTTACTAACTACGCACGTGCAAAAATTACATAATCGCATGAGGGGAGGGGATCAGTCAAATCATTACTACTTATTATTAAGGTGGGCAGAGGGGTTGACGATTTTGTTACGGAATTTTCAGTTTGCAGCTTTAAAGCGCAGAAATAGTGGTGGCCATAATTTTAATGGTTTAAGCTACAGTATACGTACAGTATATGTAGCCTCGCTTTAACGCCATTGGCTTACATTTTCTCAGTTTTACTTTGATGAACGTCTAGATTAGGGACAGCTACCATTTAGATTAAGGCTCAGGGCTTTCCAATTTTTTAAATGCCAAATGGCACCAATATTTGGTTCCAACTTTCGAAAAAAAGATGTGAAATTTCGGGGGTAGCCAAATTATTAATTAGGGGAGGGGCTCCGAAAATGGCCAAACACGAAATTACGTACAGTACGTATTTTTTGCACGCACCCCTATCGTATTAAAGGCTAAGTGTGTGTAAGCTTTCTACCTAAGCCCAGCTTTGTAAACTTGAAAACAAGTTGACTAAAAAGCCGGACGTAGTTCATAATTCTTATCAGATCACCTCTGTGGGTGAACACAGCAGTTTTGTGTTCGTTTAAATAAGTTTGCTTTATCTTTGAGTTTTAAGTGATATACTAACGATCACCACACACAGTTGACGAACACAAAGACGCAAACACTGGACGAACATTGATATACTTGGTGATTTGGAAAAACTTTCCTGTTTCAGCATTTATAATCTGCTACACATTGTCCCTGATACTAAACTTCGTGGAAACATGGCATCCAGCCGTGTTCAGCGGCCACCTGGGATTTCTGCTCAGCGACCTCAGCAATCTGATGGTGGTGGCGAACGCAGCCAGTCCCTTTCTCTTCTACCGGCACTTCTCGTCTCGTTTTCGACTCGGTCTGCAGATGATTCTGACTCGCGTGATCCGTCCGGACGCCTACCAAGACATGATTCGCTCGGCTGACTTCAGACGTTTTGAGCTGGTGTCGGCGCCGACCAGTCGACGCAACGAGAGTACGTCGCTGAACATGGCGCAGTCTCGGTCGACCGGCTCCTTACAGAGTGCACAGCAGAGTAGCAGCAGCAGTAGCAGCACTTCTTCTCCGAGCGCTCGGTCGGTCGATGTGCAGCTGGCCACCACTGCTATGACGCCGTCGCCCAATCTGTTGGTGAACGTGCACGCCGTTCGCAAGCGGTGCCACACGGTCGACCTGCGACCCAGCAATGCTCAGGTGAAGGAAATGAGGAAGAAGGAGTCTGTGATGAAGCCGCAGATGCAGAATAGAACTGGTCGCCGCTCCCTAAGACAAGCTCTGCTGCAGTCTGCCTTCGCTAGTGTCAGCATGTCCAGTTTGCACAATCTGCAGACCGATGACCCGATTGACATGTCTGCTTCGTTCGGGCGGAACCTCTGATTTAGTGGCCTACGTTAGCTACCACTTTCAAGGGTGTGTAACATTTTGAAGAGGAAATTGTTGTACAGTTGCAAATTAATGCTTCAAAATTAAAACGTATAGAAAGCCGTTCTGAGGGTAAAATATTACCTTCAAAGTTTAGGTATTTTTCCTCCATTCTCTACCGAAAAGGGGAGTGTATTGTATAGTGCATACGTAGTTGCCGGCTTATCCTCTGTCGGAATAAAGTACAGTGTTGGCCGTAAAAATCACCGCCCGCCCTTTTTTCGAGTATTCCGAATAATTTCAAATGGCTGCCATTCCGTCAATTTTCAACCTAATGAAAAGTTTTTTGGCAAGATTATTACTATTTGTTGACAGTTTGTTTGGGCCAAGTTCTAGCCTGCTAGCCCGACTTATGCCCTAATCCGAAAGCTGAAATGAACTCATCCGAATTTTCAGACGTCAAATTTAAACTTAAATGTCTCAAGAACCCTTCATCGGATCTTTTCCAAATTTTGCAGGTTAACCAATCTATGGTCTTAAAAACCTGAAGAGGTCAGCGTCGGAATGGTGGTCATTTGAAATTATTCGGAAAACTCAGAAAAATGCTCTTTTTAGGGCGAACACTGTACATACATAAAAACATCGATTGTTTGGTTGACAGATGAGTGTTCTGTACGCATTATGGTGTGCTGTTTTTAGACAAATGCATTGAACTGGGCTTCATTTGGCAAAAATAGCGCTCCTCCAGACGAGAAGTCTGTCGAAAAATCTCTCAAAAATTCTGCATATTTTCCCAAGCCCCCAAAAAAATTTTTAAAATAGTCCCGAATTTGTCTCCACAACACTCAGACAAAATTTTTACTCGTACTAAATATTAAATAGCCGCAAATTTCCCTGACATTTGGGGAAATCTTCAACCTGATAATCTTTCGAGTGTGGTTCTTCTACGAAGGAGTACTGTTACAGTTATATAGAAACCTAAAAATTCGCAGCATGTACATATCGGCTCAAGCTGGCTTTTTAGATGCGAGTTTTTATATGATTTGTGGCGGTCATGTCGTACTGTAAATTTGCAAGATGCTGCAAGATTGCAAAAGGTGCTACTTTATTGCTATCCTAGCGACTTTACTGTTAGCGAAAACAACGGAACTTGCAGCGGTCGGTCGAGCGGTCATTCGCAGTATGTAGGCAGTGGCGTATACAGGGGGGTGTAGGGTGTGTACACCCCCTTTGCGGTGGAGGTAGGAAGAAAAAGTCTGTCAAAAATATAATAAACTAATGAATTATGTACTAAAACTGTCTATTTTGTGCTCAGAATGCCTTCTAAATGCGTTTTTGAAGGCCAAATTTTCAAAATTTTCTCGCCCTGGTCGGGCAGAAGCCCAACCAGGCCATTATAAACTACTAAAACTTGTAATTTCTGTTAATTTTAAGCTCGGAATGCGTTTTAAACGCGTTTTTGAAGGCTAATTTTGCTAAATTTTCTTACCCTGGTTGGGCAGCGGCCCAACCAGGCACTTTCAAAATTTTACATCCCCCCTTTCCAAAATCCTGGATACGCCACTGTATGTAGGGTGCATGTTATGACGTTGCCATAAAGCCGTGCTTGTTGATTTAGAAGGAGTAGTAGTGCTGTTAATCATAATCATGCTTCAAAATATTTTCATTCCATTTCAAACCGTTGATCACCTTTCAAAATTATTAAGCCATATACGTCCCTGTTGAAAGCTTCAAAGTTCCGTGCATAGTGCATTAGATGAAATAAATGAAGCTTGTATTGTCTGCTAGCTTCACGGTTTTAGAGATAAATTCGATCTTTTTCTTCAGTGAGCACAAACAAATGAGAGCGCCCTAATTAGGAGAGCACTTTCCGCGGCTTTCAGTAAGCCTTTGATAATAATAATACCTTCATAGCCGGCTCTATGTTATACGTAGTGATCATTAACACTGTCTGAAATGAATCTTAACTTCAACGAATCGTTCTGCCGCTCCGAAGATGAACGTATTGACTGGTTGAACTTTTCTTCCCTAATCATCAGCATTCTTCAACTGCTCACTGCTGGGTTCGGCATTGTTTTCAACGCACTAGGACTTTCGATTTTCCTGCTGCCCCAATTCAGAAAAATTTCAATCAACGTACTTTTGGCGTTCCTCTGTCTGTCCGATCTTGTTCTGCTTCTGGTTTCCGGGTTTGTTTTCGCCTTGGGACCCATTGTGCCGTTCTTACCCACTGAACAGTGGTTGCGTGAATTATCCGGCTTTAGCTCGGTCTATCTGTACCCTTTTATGCAAATATTTCACTGTACCTCTGTTTGGCTACTGGTAGTGGTGACTGTCGAACGTTGGATAGCAGTTTGCCGTCCTCTAGCCGTTGCAAGATACTGTACTAGACGCCGTACAGTAACAACTGTCTTTTGTGTTTTTAGTTTTGCATGCTTGTACAATTTCTGCCGATTTTGGGAGCTACAACTCAACTCCTGCAATGATGCCGAGTTTTGGCTGAGGAAAAACCGAACTTACGCCTTTTGGTACACGGCAGTCAGTTTTCTGTTGGTCGTTTATCTGCTTCCACTGGGGCTACTGATCGGTCTGGGCTGGCGAGTGGCTTTGCAAGTCAGAAGATCGCGCAGTTTCCGAAAGCAAATGACCAGAAGTGATAGAGCAGTCCATAAAACTACTTCTATGATGATGTGCGTTGTTTTAGGTAAGTTGCTTTTACACACGCTCGGGCGTTTTGGGCCCTTCGAACACAGGGGAGCCAACACTACAACTGTTCTGTTCGTTTACGCTCTAAAATCTGTCGCAGTGTTGAACACATGAAGATCACAAACAAACATTGCGAACAACACAATTTTAAATTTGTTTTTTCGTAAAAGTATTTCGATTTCTAAAAGTGATCTCGAAAGAACTAAAAATACACTGACTTAAGAAGTTTTCAACCTGAAATTTGTCGACTTAAACCAGAATCTAAGCCTATTTGTAGTATTTGAGCCAGAAACCTATCCCGTTTTATTAGACATAAGGTTTAAATGTTGAGCGCAATTTTACCCAAAATTTGCTAATTTTGGTTTTATTGCACAAAAGTTTTGACGGTTTCATGTTCTTACGCCTATTTTTCAAACTTACTAAGTGAGAAAAAGAAAGCACTCCTTGTAAGGCTGATCTGGGCCATTTTCACGGCCCGTACGTGCAGACCTAAAACTATACTAGCTCAGAAAAGTTAAGTAGTGCAAAATTTGTGCAGTTTTGAAAATATCAGCGGGCAGACTTGAACCTGAGTCCATTTCTTAGAAGACGGACTTGATTGAAACTGAAATTGATATGGTGGGCTTGACTTGACGTGAACTTGAACCTATATTTGAGCCTGCACTTTCCAACAGTACCGGTACTATTACAAATGCCGAATTTCAGCTTTTATCGTCTGCTACACCTTGTCTCTGGTGCTGAACTTTGTGGAGACCTGGAACCCGTCCATATTTCATAATCGTCTGGGCTTCCTGATTAGCGACGTCAGCAATTTGCTGGTGGTGGTCAACGCCGCCACTCCGTTTCTCTTCTACAATCACTTCTCGACGCGCTTTCGTCTGGGTCTGCGTTTGGTGGTGACCAGAACGTTCTGTCCGGAGATGCACCGAGAAATCGTTCGAACCATAGACATGAACTATTTCGATCTGCTCTCCATTCCGCCCACTACCAGCAGACGTTCGGTGAGCAGGTTCAGCAGCGAAGTGTCAGTCAAGTCGCACCACAGCACTCGGTTCAGTCGCTCTCCAGTGGGGGTGTCCAGCCGACTATTGGCCCATTCTAGCTCCAGTCGAAGTTCGTCTTCAACCAGTCGGTCTTCTGGCGCCAAGTCGACTAGGACTTCCATCTCTCCTTCTACCAATCTGCTCGTCAATGTCGCTTCCATGCGCAAACGGTGTCACACGATCGATTCGAGGCCCAGCATCGATCAGATTCGTGAGATGAAGAGCAGTGGGTCTATCAAACGCCGACAGGACAAGTTTGTTCGCAAGTCGCTGCGTCAGATGATGTTCCACTCGGCTATGACCAATGTTAGTCTCATCAACTCTCTCACCGACTCAACAGATCACGACCCTATTATGATGTCCAAGGTTGACAGCTGGCTCTCGAGAAATAGCAACTTTATGGAGCAGAAAATGCAGACAAAACTCACTAAACTCTGATTACCCACTCGGAGCGTCGAATAAAAATTGCGCCAAATTTAAACAGAGTGCCAGTGATTGAAAAAAGCAAGCAGTTTTTGCGGCTCGAAAGCAAACCCACTCTACTTTTAGTCACCAGCAAAAACGACCGGCCGCCCCGCTGTTGATAATGAGCCGTACATTTGTACTAACAGATTTCTCTCTGTATTTGTCAGTAGTAGTAGTGCGGCATTGAAGGCTGCATCTGTGTACGTATCTGGCCGCCAAGATAGCATAAAAAGTGTCGATTGCTCGGTGGTGTGTATGTGCACAGCAGGCAAACAACAATCGCCGGTACTCCAAATAGGTTTCGAAGGCCAAGCTCAAGTATGCGTGCGTCTTTTTTGCGCCGACAAAACATGAAAACAAGTTTTTCTAGTCGACCACTTGCCCAGAGCGCCGGGGTGCAGCTAGTTCTCAAGCATAGCTATCGTTCCAATTTGCGCATACAAAGAAACTATCGGATCGGGATTTCGCCGAGCTGTCGTTTTTAGGGTCGGCAAAAACGCCACCCAGCTTCTCTGATATGCGGTTTGCGTTTTTTCTATCAACACTTGCTATGTGGGCTGCCTGCCCGCTCTGAATCAGCTATTAGGCCGGGCATCGGCGGCCACTTGTTTTTTGGCCTAGCGCACTTGTTTGTTACTCACAAAGTATCAAACTGAAAGGCGCGCACATACAGTAGGAAGGATTCCAGTTTGGCGCCGGAAGCAGCCAGATACAAAGACGCGATAGGAGGAGGCCTCTGACTGTGCAGCGCGTTTAGTTTGTAATAAAAATCTGGGGCGCTGCATTTTGGCGCCAAAATTTGCGCGGGAGATGCGGCGCAGACAAAGCAGACGACGCATCGTGCTGTTGTTTGGTGATAAAGAGTGCAAGGCTAGTAGTGGTGGAGGTGCCCGTTTGTGTGCTCATAAGCGTAGGCAGAGATAATTCGGCGCTAAAACGTCCAAGACCTGTTTCTTCTACAGACCTTTGTTCGTGACCTTGGCCGGCTGAAATCTATTTCGCAGCCGAATCACCCACCAACTGCTGCAGCGACATTCGGCACGTTCCGCCAGACACCTGCCCAGCCAGCTGTCGTTCGTCCTTTTACTCCTGACACACTTGGCGATTTGCAGTCAGTCAGTCAGTCTCTGTCTCTCTCTCGGAAGAGGATGATCGTGCTGCTCGGCCCCACCGTGCATCCCGGAGTCTGGGCTGCAACCAGCCTAGCCTTTACTGTAAGCTTTTTTCACTTGTTACATGCTGGCACAGTGCGAAAACAAACGAGAGCGTTTTTGGCGGGCTTTGTTTGTAAACTGTTGGCGAGATAGCTGGGGCTTGCTGAATAGCTGACAGCTAGCTGGCGGCTGCACACGACCTGAGATAAGGCTTCTGCAATAAAGCAGAATCACGTGCAGAGCTGGTGTTTATCGTTCGGAGACGAAAGGTCTGCGCATACTTCCGCTGGATTCTCATGCAAAAGCCTGTTCGTACACCTGTTACGGCAGTGAATAGGTTCTGACGCGTGCCTGGCCGACAGACAGACACGGCCCGACCTTTATTAGAGTTTCCTTAGCTGTTGTTTGTCTCAAATTGTTACGTCTACGTGACGAAGCAGCCAGCCGGCCGTCTGTCTGGCACAGAAACGACTCGGATTTACTTTTCCCCTTTCCACAACTCATTACGCCACTTTGGTTCTAGGCTAGCCCTCCGGCCTGCCTTTGACGTAACTTTGGCCCCTCCGAACTTGCATCACCTCCAGCTACCACTTCCTTTCGTAGTTTTAATCATTCTCATTCTCGGCACTTCTTGCGCTCGCTAATGTACGATCTCCCGCCATAGGAGTCTGTTGTTAGACCAGTTTTTTCCACACCCGTCTGCCTGTCAACACGTGTGTCCTGGTGAGTGTGACACCTTATAAAGACGGCAAAACCTAAACCATCGATTTTATTATCGGCTAGATTCTGTATGCCTGTTTGATTGGCCGAAAAGCCGCTTATTAGAGCAGTCCGAGAACAATAGCGGCCTAAAAATTGCCTGTGGCTAGCGCTTACGTACGAGGCCGCAAAAATAAGAACCAATTTCGCGGGATTATTTGGCCGACCTACCTGTCAATTAGAGCCGAGTGCATGTGTTTTGTGCGCTCACCTAAAGCCGCTTGCATCCATAATTGGGCCTATTGTGCATTTTGGCGCCGCTACAATAATCGATCGACCGCCGACCTTTCTGATTGGCGGGCGCCAGCGTGAGCTCCGCCCCGACTGACCCAAATCTGCGGCCGGCGCGCGCTGTAAAACAGTGTACGGGCCGAGTCAGAAAGGCGGTGGCTAAGTTCTTTGCTCAGTTATTGTTACCTGTGTTGCCCGTGCCAAACCTTATACGTGCACCTCGACCAGCCACGCGTTTTACACGTCGGCTACCTGGCAGCTTTAACGGCTCTAAATGTAACGATGATGATCTCTTCTTTCGAGAATCAGGGACTTTGCATTCCTGCCACCTTGGTCTACGGCCATCAGGTCAGGCGTTGCCGTTTGTTTGTCTAGCTGTATCTTTTTCTGCCAGCTAAGTGACATCTCAATCGACGATGTTTGAGTTTTTGCGCCAGTCGGAAGTAGTTAGGTTAAATCGGCGCAAAACCAACGGCTCGGCGGTGTCATCCGCAGGCCGGCCTCTGTTCTCGATTTCGCTCTCTGCCCGCCCGCAGGCACCGATTCGGTGTCGATCTGGCACCTGGCTCTCTCTTCTTCTGGCCCTCCCTAACCCACAAACCGAAGGTCCCGACCCGATCGAGAACACTTTTCCCTAATTTAAACGTCCTGTCTCTTGTTCTTCTCACTCAATTCTGCTGCGGTTTCAGCCCGGTGCTCGCTACCACAACACCGACGACGTAAGCACCAAGACCGGCGCCCCTCTGAAACTGTTGCCCGGTCTCAACCCCATGACTGCGACTGGCGCGCCTGTGCTGGCCGTTTCGCAACGATCTGACGACTGCGCCGACTCCAAAGCTCAACGGGCGGCCAAGAACCGTCTCTACAAAACGGAGATCTGCCGATCCTGGCTCGAGCACTCGAAATGCAACTATGGAGACAGGTAGCGTACTACTATTGATTGATTAGCTCTGCTCACTGTTTACAAGCACTGGCCACGCACCTGTAGCGCGATAAATCAGACTAGCCGCGCTTTTACGATTAGCGGTCGGGGAGCAGCGAAGAAAAGCCGTGCCAGAGCGAATAGTAGCCTCCAGTCGTCGCCCAGTTACCTAGTGGTAATTTGCGTGCGATGACCTGTGTCCTGCGCGCCGATCGGACACTGCGATGGCCATGTCCCACTTGTTTTGACTGAAATCCTATCACACGTGCGTCGCGTGTCACTGCGCTGTCTAGTAAACAGCTTACATGCGAAAGTGTTTATTCCAATTCGCACTACTTGGCCTGCCTGCCTCTCACAAATGCTCGGCGCTTGCGCTATCAGTTGGTAAACAAAAGGCGACTCACTGGCGTGCCCCCAACCTCAGAATGCATTTAGCAACAGGTGCGCATAATTTATTGCACTCTGCACAAACAGCAGTGCTGTTGCGAAATGCACAACTACCTTTGCAGGTGTCAATACGCACACGGTGAAGACGAGCTGAGACCCGTACCGCGGCACCCCAAATACCGCACCGAATTGTGTCGCAGCTATCATCAGAAGGGTTTCTGTCCGTACGGATCGCGCTGTCACTTCGTGCACAACGACCCCAGTCCCTGCAAGCCTCCGCCGCAGCCACTGACCGTCATACCGGCCTACTCTACCATCAGTCTGGGCTCCTCTGGCCAGAGTCCGGTGCCCAGCAGCGGAAGCGACTCCCCTCTCTCCCACTCTCCAGGACTTTCGGCCTCTGACGAGGACCCGTTCATGAGTCCGTCGAACATGTCCACCTTCTACTGGCCGCCCAGCCCGCCCAGAGAGCGGCTCGGCTCCAACCCTCGGTGCTACTCCAGCTGCGGGACCAACAGACTGCCGGTGTTCCAGCGACTGAGCAGTGGAAGCGCGTGAGTGACCGGTCCAGCCAGTAATGTGCTCTTTTCGTCACGAGACCCAGTGACTCTGCTCAACTCAACCTCTTCACTAAGGTGGTGTTTGTGTGTTTGTTGGCTTGCTAGTGTATAGCACTAGATGGTTGCTGCTAGCCATAATCGTTCGTACAGTAGGGAGTGGCGGTTTGACACGCCTCTGAGGGAAAGTCTACCTGCTTTTTTGGTTACGAGTATGTGTTTTAACTGAGCCATGCGATCTCTTGAGCACCCGCTAAACACCTTTCTTCATGATGACATCCTTTCTTTTGTTGGGACGCGCGACTAAGTCACTTCGACTTGAACTGTATATTTTGCATCGAAAAATGGTAGTTCAATCGTTTCTTTGAGATTCGGCTTTATTTTCTTGTCGCACCGACTGTGTCTGAAATTTTCGTGCCGAGCTGTGCATTCGTTTGCTGTGCCTTATACAAATTTTTGCGAAATGGCGCTGCGAATCCACGGTTCGGAGCTCTCCCTGTATATAACTTAGATAGACGGCTTACGGTGATCGGATCATATGGGTTACGGCACTAACGGAGCGCTGTATATTTCTTGCTGATGGATGACTTTCTCGGATACGAGTGGGGCAGTGCTATTGCATTTATTTCTGATCTTTTCTTTTTTGTATTCCTTCAGTCAGGCCTTCCACGCACCCGGCGACTTGTCGGTAATTAGACCCAGGCGCCTGGCAGGTCTGTGAACCTGAGTGGCGCGTAGTAGTTCAAACAGTCCGCATACATAAAGTCACAAACATAGCGAAACTAATATATTATCATTGTTTGTACATAAACTTAGAAGTTGCTATGCTCTATTATTATGCCTTGTATATTATATATCTATCTATCTATATTCTTTCTTTTCTTTCCGTAGCTGCTAATAACGCCGCTTTATGTTACAGTTGTTGGATTTTTCTCGAAACAGTAGTGCCTCCAAGTGCTTATTTATTTCTATCGGCATTTTTGACGTCACCACGTTTTTGACGTTATATAATTGTGTTAACTGTTGCTCTTGCTCTGAACTTTGGTCAGCTATGAACAATGAATCAGTTCGATCGGTCAGCCCCTCTCCCTTCAGACTCAATGCTAAGTAGCAAAAGATGCAGGTCTTGTCCTTGTGACTCTTGTAGGGAGGGGTGCTGGCAGAAATCGGTCATACAATGCAGTATTTGTGCTACTGATATAGTAAAGGCAATTGGATGTTTCTTATCTTCTCTTGGAACACCGCGCCGGTGGTTGGTATCAGCGGCAGAAATCGCCCAGTAGCGCAGTGCGGCGCTCGTTTCGCAATAGAATGGAAAACCTGATTTCGTGCCTTTTATCGTCTGTAGTGTACGTGTCCCGTGGCAGGCAGACGGTTCTTTCATATACGTATTTGGGGGGCCCAATTCTAGCAAAATCTAGCCAGATTATTGTCCGAGAACGAGTTTCTTGTCTTCTTTCTTCTCTTTGCCGACCGGCCAGCTGTCACCAGGAAAACGGGGGAGCATTGATTGCCTGTAATTTTCGCAGTGCGTTTAGGGCCATTTATTTGCCGACTCCACTACTACCTATCGCTCCTGGGGCCGCGGCAAAAAGCCGCATAGCGGGGGTGAACAGGTGGTTTTTTGCCCCGTTCTCACGCATGCCATATGGCCGTGTTTATTCCAAGTTTGACCCCGGCTTCTCACGGCCCTCTTCCAGATGGTTTGGCTTCTTACGTAAGCGCAAGGCAATTCCAACAAACAAACTGCACCGGCGTTTTTGTACAACTTTACGCCCCATTGAATAGCCGAGTATGGACGCGGGACATCGATGATGACCTAGGAGGCTCAGTAATTGCCAGTAAAACCCAAGGTTAATGGAAACAGTGATGCGCTGCGGGCTTTTTGCCAACAACTGCCCAGCGCCCGCACCTGCTCTCGGGGTTGCCGCTGCAGAAAGTTCATCAAAGGGACAGCTGTCCTCTGGTCTTCTCGATCGGTTTTGGCGCGAAAATCAGCCGCCGCGCCGACCCAGGGGGCCAAGGGCAAATCAGTTCTTAATGCGCAATCGTTTAAAGCGCTGCCGGCTACTGTAAGTGCATTGTTAGTTGCACAATCGGACGAGGGGTTTGCGGCGACGGCAGGTGTCGCCTTTTTGTCGAGCGGTTGTCAAACGTCTGTCGCGTGCGGATCGCGAGGGTCCGGTTATTTGTCGCAGCCCCGAAGGCGCGGCCGTTAATTGCGCCTGCTGATAGACCGATCCTTATCGGGTCGGTGCCGCTCGAATTCAAACGGCAGAGGATGTCCTTGGTCTGTCGGTCGGGAAGAGTAAACGCACACCCTTAACAACACTGACTTGCCGCTAAGTCGCAGCTCAAACAGAGCGTGTTTGGACTTGAGCCTTTTAACCTGATTTCGCCTGTTTCCGTGCTTTGTGAGAACAGGAAATCTGGCGCGCTTTTTCTCAGGCTCAGCTTAGCTGCGCATTTATCACCTAGCGCGGGGGTTCAAGTCGGGGAGCTAAGTTATGTGTACGGGCGATCCGTCACGCCGAGTGAAAGGGGTGCGCCGTCCCGTAATCCGACACCGTGGGTACCGCACGTGGGGCGGGTCGAGCAATGACTGGTCGGTAATAAATCGCGCCAGATCAGCGAGGCTTTTGAGCTGTCACGCTGCAATGGGCTAGTTTGCGCATAAAATATGGATATTGGCCGTTGATGATGCGGTGCGTGCACAAAGAACCGCAAACCAAACCGCAGCGCAGAGCCTGAACCAGCATGGAGAACAGAGGCTGAGCAGTCTTTGTGCACGCCCTAATTACTGCCTACGCCTATTATCGGTGCTGTATAAACCTGCCCAGTCAAATAGGAAGCGTTTTTCTTGTTCGCAAAGATGTTCTAGATAGACTCTTGCGATAATCGCGCGACGATCGTCCCAAACGGCCGTCGTAACTCAATCGCTGAAGTGGTGCGCGTTTCCGGCGTCGAAAAACGCCCACCTCACCAGAGACTGGCTTACTGTTCTGTGACGGTTTGAAAAATGGACACGCAGCTGTTGGGTGGGCCGGTTTACGAGCTACTCGGACACTTGCGATCGGGTTTATTATCGTGGCAGGACACCGTGACTTGCACACCTGTGACTCCAAGGCCACCCAAACTTTGTGCGCCAGAAAAAGCTATTAAACGGACAGCAGGGAATCCTAATGCAGGCCATCTGTCAAGCGAATGGCCGGCCGGACGCTGCGACAGCCGGCTGTCACTCCCGAATTTGCTCACCTCAGGGGGCAGAAGGTGTCCTCAGGCAGTTTGCAGCGAACAAAGCGGTCGTTAGATCGGCTCGGTCGGCCTTCGTCCCTTCCTCTTTCTCACACCGACGCAAACAAATCAAGCGAAACTTTTAAACTGCTACTTGGACACCGTTTGACGCGACCTTTTTAAACGCACACACGCTTTATTACCTCCTTTCTTCAGTCAGTTACTGTAGTATTTTCAGTTGTCCTAAACCTCTACTGGTTTTTGCTAGAACAACTTGTCAGTGAGTTTAAAAAATGCAGTCAACATAAAACATATTTACACAGTAGACAGTATACGTTGATTTTTGTTATGAGCTTTGAAATTACACGTATTGGTCGTTATAAAACTTTCTTACACACGTGCCAGCATTCTAAATTTGCCTACCATTGTTGCTTAGCACCGGTCACTCTCACTCCCAACCAAATGTGCCCCTGCTCATGGACGTACGTATTTTAGTACGTACACACGTTCAGTACATACTACTAAAGCAAATACAACAAGTGGGTAAGTTTTTAGTCAAACATGCATATACTAGGAAGTATCGGGGGTTACCCTCTAGCGAGAAAGGCCAACAAAGCCCCCTCACCCCCAAACAGTTTAGAGACCCCGAACTACTGTTGTTTGATATTGGATTTTCCGTTTGTATGTGTGTATGGGTATGTGTATTTATAATCGAATCGATGTGTATGGTAATTTGTGCACACACATTCAACAAAACAATGTATTGTATATATATATTTGTATGTGTATTGTATTGTACTGAAAATGCAAATTTTTGGTAGGTTTTAAGTTTGAAATGCATGGAAAATCAAATCTCTCAACGTCTGCTGCTTGAAACCTTGGATAGCTTTGAAATCGAGTTATTTAGGCCATTTGAACGCTTTATGACCATACTGTTTATTACTGCAGCAAAAACATAAAAATTTACGATTCAGTCAGAAATTTTATCGACTTTTTCTGATCCAATACACATACACAAAAATACACATTTTGAGTACTGTTTGTGTATGGTAATCTGTATCGCAATTTTCAATGTGTATATTACACAAACAACAGTTGGAACCCCCAAAATACAACTACTGTAAATATTTAGTAGCGGTATTTACTATAACAGGTCCGGGCCGGCGTTCGTGAGGGGTTTTCCGTTAGGTGGAGACTGGGGGTTGAGGAGAGTTTCGTCCAGCGGGGGGTCCAAAATTTCAAAAAGCTCCAAAACACCTGGAAAATGCGTTTTTAACACGTTTTTTCACTGAAGAGACAAAAATCGCTATTTTAAGCTGCCAAATAGCGTTTCAGAGTTAAAAACAAGCAAAAAACGATAAAAAGGGCTCCCGAGAACTCCGATTCCTTTTATATGTCAGCCGTGGAAACGCCAAATTCGGTTTCCAAAGGCATTTCAGGCTAATTTCAAGCAAAAATCAGTGATTTCTTAGTAGTGGAGCGAGAGCGACTACAAGTACTTGTATTTTTGGGGTCAGGGGTCCCTAAAACTATCTAGGGGAGGAGAAGTTTGGCCTTTCCAGCTAGGGGGTGACCCCCAAACCCGGCCTAGTACATGTATAGCTACTACTTTAGCCGTATTTGCAAAATAGCCCATTGTTGTAGGCTGGTCCTTCCAGTAATCTCATCATCAACATCTCATCTTTGCCCTCTCAGAATGCCCCAACTACCGCTTCCTATCAACCGAACCAGCGTTTGTCTGTGCATCACGGTGTCTCTAGCGCTCTTATTTTTCTGGTTTGCTGCCACCGACTTGCCCGAGGCCATAGAAAACAGCTTAATCCAGCCAACTTTCTGGCGTTACTGCGCCCTAGCACTTGCCATCCTACTAAGCTTCGGCTGTGCCGGAATCATTTTGGAGTGGCCCAACCTCTGCTACTGCGGAACAGTGGCCTACGCCTGTACCTGTGTCTTGCTAGCCAACTACTTTCTCAACACCAGCATCCGATTGGACCGAGACCACACCAACTTCCACCTGCTTAATCTTGTCAAAGCTGCAGGAGTTCTGGGAATCGTGGCTGTGCCCAGTTATATGGTCAAAATCACTATCGACCTGGCCGGCCAAATTAGGGACGAACTTGCCGACCAGGTTCCTAAAGCTGACTGACTGTAGAAAGGGAAATCTTGCCATCTTGATTGATAAACAGAAATACAATAGTATCACGATAAACAGCGTAACATGTACAAATAGCCGTCAGTCACTTTCTTCAGACTCGTCGCTATGTTCACTGGCTGATTTTTTCTCTCTCTCTTCTTCGTTCGATGATGACTTTGCGTCGTTTTCGTCTGAGTCAGACAGCGTCTCTGAATACGCATCGTTACCTATGTACGATTATGGAAACATTTCTAACTAAAGATAACAGACTCTCTACAGTTTGAAAGTCTAAAAGACAGAACACAGTTACTAACTACCGTGCCCACATGTGTCAGGGGTCAGGGTCACGGCTGGGCCTGAGCCAAAATTCTAGAGGACGAGGTTTGTTAATGAAAAAACGCTCAAAAATCGTTAAAAAACCGCAATTTTGGGTTAAAAATCGCTAACGTGGCCTGGAATACAGCTAAACTGTGGTGTTTTACAATCGATTATTAGCAATTTTAGTCTCTGTCATTCTAAAAAAATTAAAACTTTGCTGAAGAAATTACTGGCCAGACAAATCGGAGGGGGCGGGAAAATCGTCTCGAGGAGGGGGCAGACCCCAGACCCCCTTTCCAACTTAGCCATGATTAGCTTCAGAAACGCCCATTTTTCGAACAATCAAGTAAAAGTTAACAGAATTTAGACCATCTCTTATAGTGGTCGGTTATCTAGTAAGTTTGTGCAGTCTTGGTAGCACATCAGTAATTAGCATTGTTTTTTTCCTATCTATATAAAAAGGCTGATTTTTCCATCACAGACTGTACCTGTCTACTTAAAATAATGATCTGAGCAAGCAAGTATTGGGTATTGCAGGTGGAGGGGTGTAACAGAAGAACACAAGAAAGCCAATGAACTGTGAACACCTGCCGAACACAAAAAGAAAGAGGCGAACACAAAACAGCGCTCTTCTATAAAGAAGGGAATAATTTAGAAAAGCTGATTAGAGCCAAGTAGAAAAAACGGTTAGCAGGTTACCTTTGACCTTTTCCTCCTTGTCGCTGTCGTCCGCATCGTCATCCAGTTCCATTTTCTTCTCCTCATCACCGCTTTCCGCTGAAAATCTCAGCCAGCTTGTGTGACTCAGTAAAACGAAAAACTGTCCTCACCTTTCTCATCGTCGTCGTCGTCATCGGCAGGAGCCGACGGTTCAGCTTCTGTCTCCTCCTCCTCCTCTTCCACAATTGCAGACAAGGCACGCGCTCGAATTTCCTGAGTAGGTGAGTGCAGTCAGTTACTGGGTAGACAGGAAAGATGTACCTGCTGCTGAACTTCGACCTCCGATTCGGGCCGGTGCTTGACCACCAGTCTGGAGTTGGTCACTCTGGGCTGACCTTCCTTGGCTCGGCGCCGGTTGAGACGGACGCGCGTCTCCAGTTCGTTGTAGTTGACCACACCGTCGCGGAAGACCAGAAAGTAGTTCTCTTGTTCGTAGCCCTTAGTCGCCTTGTTCTTCACCGTCCAGTTGTACTCGCGAGTCATCTTGTATTCGTATCTGTAATTTTCACTTCCTCCTAACCATACATACCTAACCTAACTGTAACTGGTCATCCGCCGAAGGGGGAGGGGGGTTGGGGGTCTGAGTCCAAATTTTGGGAGGAGGTTTGGCAATAGAAAACGCTCAAAAATAAAAAAATCGCAATTTTTGGGGCTAAAAATCGTCAAAAGCCGCTAATTTGGGCTCAAATACAGCTAAAAAGTGCTGTTGCACAGGCGATTTTGGCAATTTTTGTGTCTGAAGTTGCAAATAATCGCAAACACTTGATAAATAATTACTTGCTAGAAAATTGAAGGAGGGAGTCTAAAAAAATCGTCTCGGGGAGGGGGGCATACGGGGGGTTTGACCTAAATCGGGAGGACTTCAGACCACCTGTTACATGTATCCTCCTAACAGTCCGTACATGGGCCGGGGCGCCTACTCTCCACTATTTCCCAAAGATTTTATCTGTTTTTAAAGAAAATCGGCAGTTTAGAGTGAGTTTTCGTTTTTTTCAACAAATCGGACTGGTTCTACAGATGTTCCATCGAAATTTTCCAGCGGAAAAAAGGAAAAATATTCATTGACGTTTCCACTCATTTCTGAGTGGAAATCTTTTATCTGCTGGTCTGAATTAAACTTTGCTTATTGTAAAAAAACTCATGTTGCAAAGAGAAAAGCAAAAAGCTGTCTAAAGGCCATTCAGAATCCACTCGGTTTTTAAGTGCAAAATGTTCAATTTTCTTAGATCCGTTCGCTTCTAGCTGGCATACTTGACATAGTCTTGGGGTTTTTCAACAAGAAAACATGAGATACTACGCTAGCAATTTGCAGATTTCCTGAAAAAACATTCGGCAATTGTGGGACACCGCAATAGCAGAAGCCTACCCTATTACTTAAGACTAAGACTGAATCTAAAAGTAAGTCTAACTTCATCCTAAGGTTCATTCATCCCGAACCTACTGTACGTAGAAGCCTAAAACCCGGTCACAGTGCTGAATAGAAGAACTCGGTTCCAAAATAAGTGAAGGATAGTGTCACTGTATCTAAATCGGATAATCAGCGCGTCATGCACATACATGGTATATCCCGGCGGGGAGTGGGGGTGTATCCCTCCCCCTCGCCGGCAATACCACCCCCTCGGCCGACCATACCCGCTCCCCCATCCCAGACATGGGCTAGCATTTCGGCTGAGGGGGGGGGGTAGAATTTTCAATTCCTGAGGGGGGCTGAGGGGGGTAGGAGCGCCTGAGGGAGGGGGGCTGAGGGGGTGGTAAGCCAAAAAAGTCCGATTTTTACTAAAATCAAGGGTTTTTTGCTTATTTTTCATTAAAATAAGCCAAAATAAGCTATTGTGAGCTTATTTACACCTAATCCAGGCATATTTTTTATCATAATTTTCTATACAAAATTCTTCCAAAAAATTCCTGAGGGGGGGTAGCGGCCGGCTGAGGGGGGTAGGTCAGAGCCTGAGGGGGGCCAAACCCCCATCAGCCCCCTTTGCCAATGTAATGTTGCCGCACTCGCCCCTCCCGGAGGGAGAAAATTTTCGCTTATTTAAGGCAAAATAGGCGTTTTTTGGCCTTTTTTCAGGACCCCCGAGGTCTCCATACCCCCCTCCGGATTTTTCCGGCCCATGTGTGGTCATGCATAAGTGAAATGCAAGCCGCTTCCCTCTCATTTCTGTAGCGAAAGATAGCCTAGCCTGTACAGCCTATAGAATTATGTAAGACCCTTAAGGAGTCCGTTTCTTCGGGAAGCAAGACCTGGACAGCAGAGAGGAAAAGACAAGCCCTAGTGCCATGCCTGCACACAAACAACAGTTAGAGCTACTCTTCTTCGTCTTTGTAAAGCTCTCCGTTTTCGCCATCGCGTTTGCGCTTTTCCAGTGTCTCGTCGGCAGGAAGAAAGTAGGCCACGAACTGCTCGCCGGTCTCGTCCATCATACCTCTGCAGCCAGAACACACGTTTACACTGTCAATCACTCAGACTCAGACTGACCTGACAAGAGCTTGCGACATCTTCTCCATCTGTACGTTGCCCGGTTGACCCACTGGTGCCGGGTCAGAGTCAAAAATAACTTGCGCAAACGGGTATTTCCACAGCTAAACATAAACGATAACGCTAGCTTAAGTCGGTCGAAATCACCCCACTGTTTTTGGAAGAGCCAACACTGATCTATACAAAGTACTAAGTTTAAGAACATCGTTGGTGTTCTTAATGTGTCGTGTGCGTGCGCGTATGCGTGTGTGTCAGTGTCTCAGGTAAACACAGAACTTCTTTAGAACGAACGAAGATCCTCTAAATGGCTGATTTGGAAAGGATCCCGAACCTGTACAGACTTGGCATTAACTTACGGCAAAATCAGGCAATACTGGCAGTTCTTCAATAGCGGTGACGTTAGGTTTGCTGTAATGATGGGTGACCGGTTGTCGGACGTCTTCGAAAGTGCGATCTATGGCATTCAGCTGACTGGACCGATCTCGATAAATATTCTCTTCTTGCAGCTGCTTCTTCATACGGTAGCCTACTCTGTAAGCAGACTCAGTCAGTCGGTCGG
The DNA here is from genome assembly GCA_030248155.1 of Sabatieria punctata. NCBI lineage: Eukaryota > Metazoa > Nematoda > Chromadorea > Araeolaimida > Comesomatidae > Sabatieria > Sabatieria punctata. The sequence continues at coordinate 4,457 of JASANB010005978.1, read as the reverse complement.
TCGGTCGGTCGGTCGGTCGGTCGGTCGGTCGGTCGGTCGGTCGGTCGGTCGGTCGGTCGGTCAGTCAGTCAGTGGTACGTACTTAGTTTCCTGTCTGTCCGAGCTGGTGCCAAAGCGATTGAACTCAGAACTGATGTACTCTGTCTTACGCATCCACGGCACTATCTTTCTATGCTGATTTGATCTGCAAGACCACTCAGTTGTGCTCTAGGTCTAATCCTCTACTGCAGAAACCTTCTCAAACAAGAAAGAAAAAAGAAAACAATATAAACCTTCTGGAATCCTGCGGATTTACAACTTCGTCCTCGAGCAGCTTTTCATCCAGGGGATGCATCATAACCTAAAATTCAGCAATACGGTTAGAAGACAAGCAGGACAGGAAACAAGCAACAATTAACAGATTAGCGTAAATCTAATTGATAGTTTAGAAATCAGTGTACCTATTTTTAGTAGTGCCCTCAATAAAAATGATACAATCCTTTCGGTTGCACGTCCAAAATGCCAAAGCTCTGTTAAGTCATTTTGTGGTAATTAATTGGCCATATCACAGTTGTCAAAAAATAGAAAAGCTTTTTGAAGGATAAAAATCTTTTTAAATCAACTTGAAAATTAAGGTAGAAATGCGGAAAATTCACATACACACATGCAGTTTGATACATCTCTAGCAAGTGTCTATAATGTTGGATAAAATAATGAAGCTGTAGGCATAGGCAATGTTTAGGCGCTTTCGAACTGGTTTGTCAACTGACCTGAGTTGCAAAAGTGGAGAGGTTGTATTTGCACGCTGGACATATTTAAGACGATTTAATTTTTTTTATTTCAAAAAGCAAATCAAGCAAGCCTTCAAACAAAATTTTTAACAACTGTGGGCCATATCCATATTGTAAAAGTCAAGCCCTCTGTCATAAAGTATTGAGTAATTGAAAAAAAGCAAGTTCACCTCAGTGTTATAGTCGATGTGGTAAGTTTCAGGATTTATGAGATCAATCTTGACACCCAAGTCTGGCTCAGCTAGCAGTTCATACTTATAGTTCTTTTCTAAGGACGTCTGTTTGTAATCCACAAATCTGAAAATCTCATTGTCACGAAAAACAAACTGGGTGAGAATGTCAGATGTCTGGCTCATTTGCGTTACAAAAGTTTCAGTCAGACATGGGCTAGCATTTCGGCTAAGGGGTGGTTAATTATCAAATCGTGAGGGGGCTAGCGGCGGCTGATGGGGATTAAGGGGATGGTAAGCCAAAAAAGTCCGATTTTTTACTAAAATCAAGCCTTATTTTAGGGAAGCTTTATTCTTCGCTAAAATAAGCTACTCTACGCTCATTTACACCTCAACTAGGCATACTTTCATCCTAATTTTCTATACAAAATTCTTCCTAAAAATTCCTGAGGGGGATAGATCCTTAGGGGGTCAACCAGACATGGGTTAGTATTTCAGCTGTGTGGGTTGAATTTTTAATTCCTGAGGGGGGCTAAGGGCTAAGGTGGGGGAGGGGTAGGAGCACCTGAGGGGGGCTTATGAGGGGATGGTAAACCAAAAAGCATACATGGGTCGGGGGGTACCCCCTCGGTCGTTCTGTTCATACTCCCTCGCCGGCAGGCGCCACACCCCTTCGAAATTTTGGCGATGTTTTTTGGGAGACCAACTTGATTTCATACCCCCTTCTAAATTGTGAATTCAGCGCCCTTTCTTGGGAAAGCAAAAAGTTTTCGGTCACACCCCCTCGGTGGCCCATACCCTTCTCCGAAAATCCGGCGACCTTTTTGGGAGTGTTTTCATACTCTGCAACCAGACATGGGCGAGCATTTCGGCTGAGGGGGGTAGAATTTCCAATTCCTGAGGGGGGCTGAGGGGAGGGGGGAGGAGCGCCTGAGGGGGGGGGCTGAGGGATGGAAAGCCAAAAAGTCCGATTTTTGGCTAAAATCAAGGTTTATTAAAATAAGTTAAAATAAGCTATTCTGAGCTCATTTGCACCTAATCCAGGTAAATTTTTATCATAATTTTCTATACAAAATTCTTCCTAAAAATTTCTGAGGGGGTAGCCGCCGGCTGAGGGGGGGTAGGTCAGAGCCTGAGGGTGGCAACCCACCCCAAAGCCCCCCTTTGCCCATGTCTGTCTTCAACCCGCGCCGAAAAGCCATATCCCCTCCAATTTTTCCAGGTCCCACTCTGATAACATAAGCTTTGGCTTGGTACAGTTTGGCACTTAATACCATCAAGAATGCATAAAAGAGTAGCAAGAATGTGCCGCTCAGCGGCCGGCCGAGTGTCGATGCGCTGTACCAAAATTACTGGAGGGGTCGCGAAATTCGCGACCCCTCCAGTAATTTCGGGAGGGGTCGCGAATTTCGCGACCCCTCCAGTAATTGCGCATGCGCTTTATTGCAGCTCAACCTGATTTTTTAGCGGGTTATTCAATCTGTCTTTGGGAATATAGCTGCCGCCGTTGATTTCTCAAGTCTACGCCAACATGATAAAGGGAAAGAAAGGTAAAAAAGCTGGAATATGCAAGCAGGTGGCATGTGTACATAACCAAGCTCATGTGCTGCGTTCAAAATGGAAAAATTCACAAATGCAAAAAGCCTGATGCATTTCACAGATATCTTGCAATCTTGCCTTGCAATTGGACACTTATTTTAGTTATTGTGATGATTGAAGATCTTACACCAACTATGCAATGAATTGCCGTTGTAGAAAATCACTAAACATTTTGTTGACGTCATTCTTGCTCAGAAATCAGGTTGCGCTGCAATAAAGCGCATGCGCAATTACTGGAGGGGTCGCGAAATTCGCGACCCCTCCCGAAATTACTGGAGGGGTCGCGAATTTCGCGACCCCTCCAGTAATTTTGGTACAGCGCATCGACACTCGGCCGGCCGCTGAGCGGCACATTCTTGCTACTCTTTTATGCATTCTTGATACCATATATGGTACCGGTACCTAGGCTAGTTGCACCATATGCTACGAAATCTAAACAGTGTTACCATAATATGGTACGGGTAGGTAAGGTAGGGTACCATATACTAAGCCTGATTGTAGTAGAGTGGTTGGCTCATATATATTTAGGCTTAGGTGGAGTGGCAAGGTGGTGTAGGTTAGGTGCAAACCTGTTCATATCGACGAATGGGCATTGCAGAAACTTGGTCTGAAAGGGAATGTCCGGCAAGGTGCTCAAGTAGCGCACACGACACAGCAAATCGGAGGACGGCCTAAATAATAATCAACCGTAAATGCTTGAGGAGATGGGGCTCAGAGTCTCTCTTACTTTTGTCTGTCGGCCGGGCGTTTGTCGCCGGATTGAGCTCTACCACCACTACCAGACGATGACCCTTGCTGCTGACCACCAGAGGATCCCGGCGTCGGCTTCGGATGAATAGTTGGGGGAGGTGCCATTCTCCTTTCCTTTTTAATTTATCAAGCACACCGACTGAGTCTGCTCACGCTCCTTTAATATAATTAGAATAATAAATATTATAATAATCAGTCAGAGTTCAGACAAAAAAGGGAAACGGTATTCATAGTATCGAATCGGCGCAAACGTACCGTAACCTAGCTAGCCTAACCGCAAATGCGCGATGCTTCCCATGAATCTAGCCCTTTCAGCTTATACTATATAATGAACAGATTATACAGTCAGGCACTTAACGCCGTTTATGGTACCGACGACACCATACCCCTACCCCTACCCTACCTTCGCGTTGTTACCGGTACCGGTACCACATGGTACCACCACAGCCGCCGAACGTGGGGGCACCATATATGGTGCCGGGTTCGGCACAGGCAAACCATTTCTTGCAGATTGCAACACCGATGTATACAGTAGGTTCTTCGTGTTTACAGATGACAGCATATCATAATCCATAACGCTGGAATGGAATGGAGCGGAAATCAGTGGAAGGACAAATTAGACCGTCAAAACAATTTATACCGATCCTCCAAACATATACCAGACTGTATCCGAAAACATGGGTCACTATAACAACAAAATAGGCGTAGACTAACACTTTTATTCGGATAACATAACGCATGTGCTTAGGCTAAGTGTTGATGGCTGAACTTGGCGCTTCCATTGCTTGACAAAATTTGAAAGTACGCATGCACTGCATGTACGATGCAGTGCAGAACTGCAAGCAGAAATACCACAACATGCAGTACATTATGGGCATGAAAGAAATGGTGAAGCAATAATCAGAAAGTTTCCAAGATAGAGTTATGGAGACAAAAACTGGCGCTGTTCTTGAATACGTACTACCAGTTAATTAATTAGCTAGACTGGAACAGAAATGTCACACATAATTATTTTGCTTAATACTAACGCAACTATTCCATTCCGGAGTTCTACACCAGTGATTAACAACTCCCGATTCGATGGTAGCCGGAAAATAGGCCCCCCGTTCGCCGGCCGGTTGGCAGGATTACGGTAGGCAATTTGGTCAAACGTTATGTGAACGTTTTT
>JASANB010005977.1:0-15369 GCA_030248155.1 Sabatieria punctata | reverse complement strand
ACCATGCATGCGAAAGCTGTCGGTTTAGAAATGCGCAAACAGCACACGTTTGAATTTGGGTCGTTAGAGGTCCAAAAATTGGCCAAAAACCGGCCGGCGAGCCAACTTTGAGGGGGTGCAGCTCCGGTTCTAGGGGGTGTTTTTCTTCTAGTATGCGCCAAAGATCATCGTTCGTGGTCTAGTTTATGCTCATAAAATTTTAGCCGGATCGGTGAGATGAACCCCCTTGCCCCCCGTAAGCTGACTTTCTCGCGAAGTGCATGTTAATAGAGATATTTTCAATTTGAACTTAATGGAACATTAGTTCAAAATATATGACTGATTGGATAAAGGTGTTTTTATAAAAATGGTCAAAAATGCCAAATATGTAGTTTTGGTTTTTTGTCTATACCGGTTGTTCAATTTCCACTAAACCAATGTATTTGGTAGAAGACAACGAAATAAATCTAATGGTGACATCCACAGATTGGTCAAACCAGCTATTCCTGAGAAATAAATGAGCAAGATGTAGATTGTAGATAGGTTCTGACTGCAATATACCAAATCATAGATGGTTTACTCAGTTTTACAGGCAATATTAGCAATTTTCGTTCCTGAATTTGTAAAAAATGCGACTAACTGGCCCAAAGATTACATTTCAAAAAATTGGAGGAGGCTGGCTTTTTGGTGTGGGCAAGCCCTCAGATTTCTTCTTTCCCCAATTTCTTCTCGAAATGGCCTGATGTTAGTCTGATTCGTCTTTTCTTCGAATTCGTCTGGAATTTCAATTATATTTTCAATTATTTCCTGTTGCGAATATAAGGAATTGCGTAAGTATTAGAGGCGCTAATGACTTCAAACAAAAACCTATTTAGCTTTTGTCACCTCTTTATGCTGACATCACTTTGTTTTGTAATATTTTATGCTCTGCTTTTCATTTTTGTAGTTCATGAAAGTCAAAACAGTGATTTTTGAAGGAGTGATGGATTTACACCGCTTTTTGCAGAAGGTATCTAGGATGTGATGTTGCTCAAAAATGTTGAAAACCTTTAGATTATGCACTGATATGTAATAAATAACGAACTAACCATAAATTTCCCCCAGAATGCCATTTTATGCGTTTTTGAAAGGCAACTTTTTTAAATTTTCTCGCCTGGTTGGGCGACAGGCGAACCAGGAGTCTGTAAGCTTTTACGTGGACATTTTTCGAAGTTATGATGGATCACTGTCACTGTCTTTTAACAGCAAAAATGCAAAAATTTTCAAAAAATTCAAAAAATAATTGAAAAAAATTGCATAATTGAAATTTTCCGAGGTTCCACAATTTAATTGAAAACATAATTGTAATTGAAAATATTGGAAAACTATTTCAATTAATTTAATTTAATTTAATTGAAATTAAAAACTGAGCCCATAATTTAACTGTAATTGAATTGAAATTCAAATTCAATAATTTTACATCACTAGTCTAAACCAGCGTTTTCTGCAGCTCTTGAGTCAAATCAAGCTCTGAACCAGGGTTTTCTGCTGCTTTTTGAGTCAAATAAATCTCTGAACCAGTGTTTTCTGCTGCTTTTTGAGTCAAATCAAGCTCTGAACCAGCGTTTTCTGCTGCTTTTTGAGTCAAATCAATCTCTGAACCAGGGTTTTCTGCTGCTTTTTGAGTCAAATCAAGCTCTGAACCAGCGTTTTCTGCTCCTTTTTGAGTCAAACCAATCTCTGAACCAGCGTTTTCTGCTGTTTTTTTAAGTCAAATCAAGCTCTGAACCAGCGTTTTGTGCTGCTTTTGAGTCAAATCAAGCTCTCAACCAGCGTTTTCTGCTGCTTTTGAGTCAAATCAATCTCTGAACCAGCGTTTTCTGCTGCTTTTGAGTCAAATCAAGCTCTCAACCAGCGTTTTCTGCTGCTTTCTGAGTCAAATCAAGCCCTCAACCAGCGTTTTCTGCTGCTTTTGAGTCAAATCAAGCTCTCAACCAGCGTTTTCTGCTGCTTTCTGAGTCAAATCAAGCTCTGAACCAGCGTTTTCTGCTGCTTTTGAGTCAAATCAAGCTCTCAACCAGCTGAACCAGCGTTTTCTGCTGTTTTTTAGTCAAATCAAGCTCTAAACCAGCGTTTTCTCCTGCTTTTGAGTCAAATCAATCTCTGAACCATCGTTTTCTGCTGTTTTTTAGTCAAATCAAGCTCTGAGCCAGTGTTTTCTGCTGTTTTTTTTTAATCAAATCAAGCTCTCAACCAGCGTCTTCTGCTGCTTTTGAGTCAAATCAATCTCTGAACCAGCGTTTTCTGCACAAAACTGCGTGCTACTCCTTCCTTATCGTTTTTGTATCAGAATGACGTCAGGAAAGGCACCAAGCCAGTTAACCCAGCAAGATCGTGTGCTAGAGCCGACTAACACCGAACAGAGCCATACTTCGAACAGACACTGTCGACGCGGCAGATAGGCACGGAGCTAGGAACTACCCAGCACATTCGTGTGCCACTGCACTAGCTGGCTCAGGTGTGTCAACAAAAGCACGGAGCTGGGAAAACATGGCAAGAAGTGTGCCAATGCCGACAGAAATGCAGTTTAACGTCGAACAGATGCTGTCGACGCGACAGGAAAGCACGGGAGCTAGGAAGGGACCCAGCAGAGTCGTGTGCCTCCGTCGAAACTGCAGCTCTCCTTAAGAGAGGCTTTCTGTCAAGCAGGGGGTCAACGTTGCAGCAAGAGCACGGAGCTAGGCTAACCTAGCAGGAGCGTGTGCTTTGCCACAATGGCAGAGCTGCGCTTAGAAGCGATTAGATTACACAGATAAGGGACGCCAGCTTGCGCTCGTCCACCCCAGATTTAATAATAGAGGCGGCTATAGAGCTCATTACATTTGCACGATTTTCTCACTAATTAATTGATCAATTCAAAAACCGGAATAAAAACCACATCTTTGACCAGAGACAAACAATATATCTTAGCCGTTTCGCGCAAAATTGCAAAACCATTGCAAATTTTGAATCACAAAAACGAGCCGGCCAACATATAGCCGGCCCGTTGTGATGGGGCCGGCAAAAACCACCTTTATTCAATCAGTCATATATTTTGAACTAATGATCCGATTAAGTTAAAATTCAAAATATGTCTATTAAACCGACTGAGTAAACAATACAAAGTAAAATATAAAAGAAATGCAAAATAATCATGAAATTGACAGAAGAGTCAGCACTTACTGTGTCACACATAAGTCATGCTCAAAATGGCGCACCTCAGAAGGAGACACCAATATGCAGATGTGAAAACAGTAGCAAATGGTCTGTTTAATAAACTATTTGAGGCATGAAAACGTCATTCTGCAATTAGTGTTTGCATATAACCTGAACAAACTAATCCTAAGGCATTTACTTTGAGAAAAAGTAAAATAGATTATCGATTTTTGAGCATTCGGACGGCCAAAGTGGCCCGTCTACCCCATCCAACCCCTAGATATCTTTATACCATTCAAAAGAGGACAAAATGGCGCATCTTTTAAGCCATTCAAACGACTTTTCCGTTGACTTTTCCGAAAAAAAATTTCCGTTGAAATTTTCGTACCAAACTCGCAGAATATTTAGCCAACCATGTTGTTAATTTTTGCTGAAAATTTGAGCCCAATCGGTAAAGAACTGACTGAGAACGAAACATTTGAGTGAAGGCCGAAAAAGCGATGGGACATTTTTTTTATCTATACTGTATTTAATCAAACTTTAGGGCCTGCTGTACAAGAAGACCGGCAGCCCGAAATGGCTGTTATATGCCGACAAACTTGCACCCGTCATTTATCAGATGGTGCTAAAGACCACCAACAACGCACAGGTTGGATATGAGATCAGTGGCGTATCCAGGGGGTGTAGGGTGTGTACACTCCTCTTTGCGGTGGAATAAAAAGTCTCTCAAAAATATAAGAAACTAATGAATTATGTACTAAAATTGTCTATTTTGTGCTCAGAATGCCTTCTAAATGCGTTTTTGAAGGCCAAATTTTCAAAATTTTCTCGCCCTGGTCGGGCAGAAGCCCAACCAGGCCATTATAAACTACTAAAACTTGTAATTTCTGTTAATTTTAAGCTCGGAATGCGTTTTAAACGCGTTTTTGAAGGCTAATTTTGCTAAATTTTCTTACCCTGGCTGGGCAGCGGCCCAACCAGGCACTTTAAAAATTTAAATTTTACACCCCCCTTTCCAAAATCCTGGATACGCCACTGTATGAGATTGATGATGTCAGACTACGAAGTGCAGATTTTTCAGCCAGTTATGCCTACCATACCAAAATTGTACTAGTACTGAAATCAAAGTTTGAATTTAGTACCAGTACCATACCAAACCAAATTCAAAACAGCTCCTTCTATACTATACCATACCATATCAAAATCAAACGCCTTTACCAGATAATTTTACTACTAGAATTTTGATTTTTGTAAGGCCTTTTCATTTTAGTACTAGCTTGTTGGCTATACTTATAACACTTTTCAAATGCGTCAAAATATATTCCCAATCCTTTCTGCATGTTTTGATTCGAAAAAAGCTCAAGAAAGGTGGATTGAGCATAATTTCCTAAGGCTTCTATGACATTATCACAGCAAACTACCACTACTGTACCAAATTCATAATAAAATCATACCAACCAAATTCAAACTGAATTAGCTAGTACTATACCATACCATATCGAATTCAAATCGCCAAGTTTATACTATACCATACCATATCAAATTCAAAGTTTGAATTTGGTAGCATCTCTGTTTTCAGCATACTGTATAAAGAAATTTAGACTACTGTTATTTTACTAGTGGATTTTTATTTTACTATTTACTAAATTTACTACAAATTCAACCCGTCAATTTAATTTTTATTTTTGTTTTACTACCAAGCAGGTCCTATTTTACTAATTTTTGTTTTACTAATAACTTCACCTATTTTACTACTATTTTACTACCATTTTACTAGTCATAATCTGGAATTTTGCATCAATGATGTCAAGATATAATGAATAATTGATGTTAATCCAAATAGTGCTAAATTTGATCATGATTCGAAGTTCTGCAGAACTTTTGAGACAAAGAATGTGTGAAATTTGACTGGCAGAAGTGGATTCTATGAAAAGTGCGGGTCTAAGACCCGCAAAATGTGTCGAGTTCCCAAAAAACGGAAGAGTGTCGGTGGAAAGACTAGGCGAACTCGACCTCTCGCGCGGCCGCGCGACCCTTAATCCACGCTTCTGTTGCTAAGTAAATTATAATTATAATTTTAATTATATTTTTTAGAAATTTACTAATACAAGTAAATTAGTTGGTAAGTAAATTATAAATAAATTAAATTTCTACGAAAACAGGAAAAGTTAATTATAATTTGTAAATTATACTTACCAAAAATAATTTACTTAATTTACGTAAAATATACTTTATTTACTTTCACAAGCCTACCTATTGCTGAACCTTATTGGCAGCATGCAAATACTGCGTGAGTGTCTGCTTTCGGTATCTATACCTTTCAATGGCAAACCATACTTACAGTACAATTTTCCGCCCGCTGCCTTTCGTCTTTGCACTTGTTTTTCTAATTCTCCCACAAAACAAACTTCTCCAATTTATCCGCCAAGCTAAGAGTGGATATTAGGTACTTTTCAGCCAGTTTTGCTATGTGATAGCATATGTTCAGTCTCACATGCATCGTCTGTCTGTTGTGGATGCAAGCAGAAACTGACTGGAAAGCCTCTCTAGATTGAGGTTCTAATTCAGACGAACTGTCATTTTTACTGTTGACAGACGAGGGCTATCATTTCGACTGAGGGATGACAAATTTTCAAATTCTGAGGGGGCCGACTGATGAGTATAGCTGCGCTTGATGGGGAAAGGGGTTGAGAGGATGGTAAGCCAAAAAGTCCGATTTTTCGCTAGAATTAAGGTTTTTGGTTTACTTTTCGTTTAAGTAGGTTGAAATAAGCTAGTCTGAGCTCATTCACACCTAACCTAGGCCATGGACGACTAAAAACTACTGGACTGATCGCGCTTCCGACCGCTAATACATACTTAGGGTAACTTTACAAGTCCATATCTTTGGAACCGTTCGACCTACAAACAATATAAATACATCTTTAGAATCCCCACGGTATCAGCAATCGAACGCAGTGCTCAAATCGCTTTCAAACCCACTACAAGAAAAGTTGATTTTTTCCATCGCGCAAATTAGGATTACCGATCAATGTTGCGCAGATTAGGTTGCATCACAGTACAGAGCTCGGCCCCCTCTACAACTTTGGTCATATGGCCCAAAGCGCTCCGACGCATCCATGGGGGGTCTGGGGGCGTGTAACACGATTTTGAAATTTTGGAATTTTGCCAAAAAAATTATCGATAATCGATATTTATCGATAGAAATCGTTAATTTATATTTATTTATGATCATTAAACACATTGGTTTTTGTTTGGGATCGGTTCCTGATTTCCCCCCCCAGCTACACCTGATCCGAGTTTTCCTCCTAGATCTAGGAGTTTTTGATTTGGAATTGGAGGAAAATATTGAGATTGGAGTTAGGAGGTTTTTCTGGGAGTTTTTAAAATCTGGGTCGGAGTTTCTGATTTTTAGGATTTTTCTAGGAGTTTTCTGGGATTTTTTAGGATTTTCAGCTCCATGTCTCTTATGTAGCTGGTTTTCTCTCGAAAATCACCTGGTCCTAGCTAGAAAATGAATTTTTGGCAACCTTATGTTGTGTGAAGATGAGATTACCTTTGAAAAAATTCTAACTCATAGACTAATGGCTAATCCTAGAATTTTTTAGCCTTTTTCGCATGTGTTTACTTATTTCTACTGTAGCATTGATTCAGATTAATTGATATCGAACGATTTCAAAGCATTTTCAAACCTTTTTACACTTTACTTTGGTAGTAAACTGCAGTGGCGTATTCAGGACAGGAGACCAGGAGGGTGTTGGGTTGGTACACCCCATTTGCGGTGTAAGTAGCACGAAAAAATCTGTTGAAAATTAGACAAAGGAATGAATTACGTACTAAGACTATCTAGTTTTCAAATGCGTTTTTGAAGGCTAATTTTCAAAATTTTCTTACACTGATGACTTCAAAATTTTCATCCTCTTTTCAAAATGCTGGATATGTCCCACTGGTAAACTGTCTGGCTCACCAAATTGACTGAAAAAGTCGGTCTGCCAAATTTTAAGTGCTTTAAAATTTAGGAGTTTTTTCTAGGATTTTTTAAAATTTTTAGGAGTTTCTAGGAGTTTTTTTAGGGTATTTCTAGGAGTGAACTGCCTTTGAAACCTGGCAACCCTGCCTAAAATAGTAGTATTGACGACCTTTGGCAATAAATTTTATTTTTACTTTACTATTGGCTCTTAATTTTACTTTTTACTACTATTTTACTACTAGTAAAATACCACTAGTATTACTAAATTAATTTTTGTTTTACTATACTATAGTAAAATAACAGTAGTTTAGACTATGATTCTTTCTGCCGTTCTGATTGAAATCGAAATTCCTTTATGCATCATCCATCTTCTGTTTCAGCTACTCGACCTCTTGACCGAGGCGACCCAAGGCGCCGACAGTGACGAGGATCTGGCAGAAGTAAGTGAGTAAAGTTTATTCCCAGACATACACATATAGAATAATGGAAGTACAAAGTATCGATAAGTGCGATATAAGTCAAGGAAAAGGCATTGAGTTAGCCATATAATAGCTATTTTATAACCCAAGCCTATCTATTAGTAAAACACGAAAGATCTAAGCGACTGACTGCCTCTTTAAAAGCGACTGACTGCCTCTTTAAAGCACAGAAGCTGACGCCCTTCGGAGTGAATGTTATCAGGTGGGGTTAGGTGTAGCTGGGGGAGAAAAATCAGACACCGATAGCAGAAATTACAAGTTTTAGTTGTTTAAAGTGGCCTTGTTGGGCTTCTGCCCGACCAGGCCGAGAAAATTTTGAAAATTTAGCCTTTAAAAACGCATTTAGAAGGCATTCTGAGCGATTTCTGAGCCAGTTTGTTAGTACTGGAGCCACTACTAGTACTTGTATTTTTGGGTCGGGTGTTGCAGCAGATGGCCGCCAACAACACCGACCCGCCAGACGACGAAACACCGACCGAGTGGCCAGGTTACCCACAGGCTCTGCATCCACTACTACCGTCACCACCAACGCCTTATCCGTACAGTCTGCCCAGTCCGCCACCTTCTTCGGCTGTCTCGGTTTCCTTCCCCAATCGGACCTCCGATCAGCGCTCATTCACCTTTCCTCACTCGGCACCAGTCTCCGGCTTCTCTCCTGTCAACCCTCCAACTCCTACCGTCTGGCCAGAGTGTCTGCAGTTTCAGCAATCACCCACCACACCACCGTCTCCGCAACCCTCTCCCCACCCCTCTCCTACTTATTGGCAACCTTACACCACCGGCATGCCGTCACCGATGTCGCCCTATACTTACTATCTTTACCAGCCGACTCCGCAGTACGCAGAGCGTTCTTCAACTCCGGCGACAGGCACCGCATTCACTTTTCCTAATCAAACAGGCAGCTACACTCGAGGCTACCCGTCTTACAGTTCGCTGGCTTCGCAGACCACGAAACCTTCACCGTCCTATGCGTCCAGCGATGCATTCGATTCCACGTACTGCTCGACCAACACTGCCGCATCAAGCACAACTGGCCAAAGTCTCTCCTACAGCCAACCTACTTGCACATCCTCCACTGCACAACCACCTCAGCAGAAGCTTTCTCTCAGTAAATCAGTTTCAGTTGAGACTCTTTAGAACAGTTGGCACAAGTGAAGCTCGCAAAATACAAACTCCCTAGGCCATTTGATCATCTACATACATAGGTGCTAAAGATTTTGTGTTGCAGCCGTTTCGGTCAGTCTAACTTCGCAGACGGGAGCGGGTCCGGCGCAGTCGTTGGAAATGACGCAGACAACTGCCATACCATCAGAACGATTCAACATTCCACCTGCAACGCCAAGACGTAGGTTCTGCACACTCTAAAAATCATATGCTTTTTGTTGTTTTTGTTTCTAGGCCGAACCGAGGCCGAATTTTCAAGCCGAACGGACACTGAAGATGACAGCTCTTTGAGGACAAGTAGGCAAAATGAATAAAGCTTGTGTGAAAGAGTGTTAGTTTCAGCTGTATCGAAGGATGATTTAAGAGGAAGCAAGGTTCTGTGTCCACTCGATTCGTTGACTCTGGCCAGAATGAGAGAGGAAGACAAGGATGAGCGTGCAGAAGATCAACCCACCCAACTGTCATGCAGATGTCCTCTCAGTCGTCCACTCATGGCAACTTGTGAGCAATTCATGGTTTTGTGTCGTTTGCTTTATTCATTCTTGCAGCACCTAGTCAGGATGCACCGAAGCTGACAGAGCAGACACCAGTTGAGGCAACAGAGTCACCGGCTACAAAGAACAAGAACGCAGCCGCCGAACCGTCGGGATGCAAACCAACGTAGTGTCAGAAAAATTGTGACTTGTGAATGAGTGATTTCTTTCTACTGACCTTGTTTTCTTTCTGATCTCTTTGACTGATTAAAATAACACGTGAAAGGGTATGCGTTGTTTGCTTAATGAGAGTATGACAGGCTTGAATGGTTGATGAGTAACAAATACTAGGAAGAATTCGTTTCTCATCGCATCGCTTTGGAATAAACTGCCGGCTAACACTCCTTCTCTGTCTTATGCGAGGTTTAAACTCTTTCTGCAGCTGCACTCTGATTCGTTTGAAAACTTAGTTCACGATATGGCTGTTCTTTTATATAGAGTGCGAACAATACCTGAAAAACCCAATACCCCAATACCAATACCTGAGACCCCCAATACCCCAATACCCAATACCCAATACTTGCGTAGCTGGGCCAAAAATTACATTTCAGTGGACAGGTACATTCCAGTTGTGCACACAAGATTTATTGGCACTGCGATTAAAATTTTTAAGAGGCCTGGTTGGGCCACTGCCCAAGCAAGCCGAGAAAATTTTGAAAAACTACCCTTTCAGAAAGCATTTAGAAGCCATTTTGGGCGTAAAATTAGCAGAAATTAACAGTTTTGGTAGTTAATATTTCGTATTCAGTTGTGTTTCTTATTTCCGGCGAATTTTTGTTCCTAACTCGGCTGGAAATTGTGTGCAGCACCGCAACAGCCATGGGTATGGTACTGGTACATTATGGTGACATTTTTATTTTAGATAAGAACAGAGAAATTAATTACTGGTGTAGCGCTTAGAAAAGCGTACACTTTAGTAAATTCTACTGACGTTTAGTTGATTTAACGCGAAAACAGCTTCCTAAACCGAATCATCGATCAACTTTTTCGATTTTTTCAGATCAATTTTTCAGGTCAATGTCGATTTTCCTCTATTTTTACCTGTCCCAGTTAGTATTGGGTATTGGGGGGTAAAAACCCCAATACCCAATACCCAATACCCAATACCTGGAAAACACCCCAATACACCCAATACCCAATACCCAATACCAGTTCGCACTCTACTTTTATAACTTATTTTCTTGCCGCTCGCTTGCTGTTTTACGGTGTAAGAGCTTTGATGGTATAAAAGTTGAAGTTTCTTCTACTGTAAAAAACAACTGATGCAATCAAACGCACACAACACAAACCAGATGTTAAGGCGTATTGAGCAAGTATTGGAACAAAGCACAAGCTGAGTTCAACAGTATATGGTTTGTGGACAAGTTAGTAACCACTAGGGTTGTTATCGATGGCTTTTCTGGGATCAGTGGTGGCTTCCAATGAGCCGTCTGCTCTACGCACAATTCCGCTGACTCGGTTCCAACTGTCCGATGTCGTAAAGTTGTGTCCCAACTTCTTCAGTTCTTCTAACAACTCCTGAATTCAGCAACCGCACAGTACCCACTAAGGCACAAAGTACAGTACACCAGTACGCTGCAGTTGCAAAGGTCAGATACTTTTGTTTGTATACACACCAGTTTACTTCTTCGACGTTTGCTCTTTGACAGCGTACGTGGCACTGGCAGCCCACCCCGAAAAACTCAATTAACCCTCCAGAACGAGTTAAACTATTGACTAGACGTTCATGGGAACTAGGAATATACTGTATAATTACTTACGGTTGGAAAGCCCAAATCGTATGCGGTTTCGAAAGGCATGTATTGGTTGTGAATTCTGGCCGCATCGATGGCTTGTTTGATGTGCTCACCAATGAACAACACACGCGAGGCCACGTACGCCACCGATGAGATTATTTTCGATCCCCCCATGCCTCCCAACACCATCTTCACCTAAAGAGTCAGTGGCACATTTTCAATTATCTATTTCCATCACTAACTTTAACCCTTACATCTCCAGTAGAACGGTTAACGAAAATGAGAGGGCTGACGGAAGACATCGGTTGTTTGCCGGGAACTATGAAATTGGCGGGCGAGGGAGCATAGCCAAAGGCATTGACCAGTCCAGGAACAGAGAAGTCGTTCCAGATTATACCTGTACTCTCAGATCGGCGCTGTGAGCCCAGCCTACAAGATCGCAATGTGCAATGTATGCAACAATTAAAGCCAGAAACATTTCTAACCGCAACTTTATGTGGTACTGGTGGTAGAGACAGCGTTTCCTTCAGCGTCCACCACAGATGCATGAGCTGTGCCCACGTCATCCACTGCCGACATCTTCTCATCTAATTCATCTATCATGTAATAGGCAAATGGTTGCACTGTGGTCGAGATCATCTGACGGACGACTTTGGTGAAGTGGGGCGAGTTAATAAGATCGGTTATCTGAAATGCATTAACATAACTGACATAACATAGGATATTATAGTATAGCAACAACTCACATTTGCAACAGTGGGCACGAATTCAGGGTCCCCCAGAAGTGAACGTTTGGCATAAAAAAACTTCATAGTCTCTATCAGTTTGTGGTATTGTCTGGGCCTCGTCTCTATTTAACAGTCCTTTGTTCTCCGCAGCTATCTCTGAAATCTTGTAGGATATACAGTAGGAGTTTTGTAGAAGAATCCTAAAGCTTCCTAAGCAGGCAAAAATGCTTCAGCTGCCTTGTTGATTGCTTGTGTTGGAGGCAGAGAGAATAGAATGAAGGAGGAGAACCAACCAGTGTTGTGCCTAGCTCAAATTTCTAAAACTCGGTAAGTATTCAGTAAGTAAATCCAGATTTTTTGAAATTCGGTAAGTACGAGTAAGTACTGGCTTTTTCAAAGAAAACCCGGTAAGTACTCAGTAAACAATTCAGTAAACTCGGTAAAACCTTCAACATTCAGAAGTACAGTATGTTAAAATTGATCTGAAAATCTTTCCTGATATAGCTTTTAACTGCTGAAACTTTTAATCGTGTTTTGCGCCATTTCACATTATTTATTTTAATAGTTAGCATGGCTGGAACGCCTTAGAATGTTCACACAATACATAGTAGTGACCAGACCAGAGACTCTGGTATCCAGCTCTAGATGAAAAGCCTGCAAAAATTGGTAAGTGAAGATTTGTTCAAATTTTCATCATTTCCCCACAGTTCAAACTGATGAAAAAATATCAATCAAAATATTGCTAATAGTAGTAGATATAATTCTTATTCCTGACCTAAATACCGAGTCTTTGTATTTGATTATAGCAATTCTACCGCGCAAATAAAGTTGGGGTTATACGTACAAGCCGTGAAAAATCGCAAAAAAATTGCAAAACTACTAAGTGTTTTTTGTTGCGAGCAGATAGATAAATGAAAGAAAAACTATATTATTTACTACACACATGCGACGAGCTACCTATTGCAGAAGCCTTTACTCAGTAAACAACTCAGTAAATTACCGAGTACCGAGTTTACCGAATTTTTTTCTAATTGAGTAATTCAAAATTGAAACTCGGTATTCAGTAAGTAAAATTAAGAAAAATTTTTACCGGTAAGTAAAAGTACTTACTGTAATTCAAAATAACTAAGTACCGAGTAACTTTTACTCAGTAAATTTACTGGGAACAACACTGGAACCAACCTGCAATAACACGAATGATGCCTTGTGTAATGACAGCCGATGATTGGGGTGGAGGTCCGCATATCTTCAGCCCGTTCGGCAAGTCTGTCTCCACCACCGATTCGATGACAGACGCCTCGTACGAGTTCAGATCTTTCAAACTGACAATCGCCTCTGAAAACATAACCACGTACACTGTACCTCTAATAAACATCTCAGAATAGTATGAATTACCATGCTTTTCGAATTCGTTTGCGATTGACTTTGCCATTTCTCCATGGTACAACAAATGCAGGGGGTCAGAGGCAGCTGCTAATCTCTCAAACGTTTCCACAAGCTTTGGTCGTTTTAACAAATCTCCTTCCTTTAGCAGCAGCCCCGTTTCAGGATTTAGAAGTATGCTGAAAGTGATTGCATAAAAATTTTGCACATGACTACGTAACATCTGAACGTGCACAATTAACTGCTGGCCTGGCTACTAGAGATTGGACAGGACTGCTATATGTACCACTTCACAATACATACATAGGTGCTCAAGCTAAAAACATCAAACATTATAGCACCTCATGGTAGGTTCCTTGCTTAGGAGATATTTGCGGTCCAACAGTTGAAAAAAAGAAGCCAGTTTAGCAGTGACCGGAACACCCAACTTCAGCAGATAAATGGTATGTTCGAACAGCTCCGACCATTTGACCTTGCCACTTCCGAATCGTTTGAATGCCGTGAACAGTCCGTGCACCTCTCCTGGCACTGCTATGGATTTCCAACCTACACACATCATGTTCACAGTAATTCTACAGAAACAGTCTGTTACGATCACAACAGCCAACACGCACCAATCTGGGAGTGGTTTGAGTGATTTCGGTACATGTATTTGGTAGCTCTGAGAGGCGCTCGCTCACGACCGTTCACCACCACACACTTGCCCTCCTTCCTACAACATACTGTACAAAATGCATAAGGGCTATCCATACATTTAGAAACTCAGTTACTGTAGGAGTGTGTGAGAAAACTCCACAAAACTTCCGATGGGGTGGAGGTATGTGCGAAAAGTTTCAAAGTTTTGTGACTACAAATTTGACACAGATTACCCATATTAGTCATATGCATCTCATGAACACTTCTTCCAATCTTTCCCAAAGTTTCTACTAATAAGCCGTGCGCGGCTTATTTGGAGGCGCGTCCCATTTCTGTCAAATTTTCTATGACACATGGCTAATTGGAGGACGCAGCTTATTGGAATACGTAGATGGGTTTTCGGAATAAACACGCAATTCGAAAATCTCAAAAAAGGTCAGGCACTCGTTATTGGCCAACACTTTATTTAGAATCTACAAAGCCAAACTATAATTTCGTTCTCTAGTAGTAGTAGTAGTACTGTGTTAAATTTGCAGCTGAACAAACAGGATATACACCACCAACTAGATGGACAGGGTGTGCAAAAAAAAACAACCCAGCAGAGTTTTTGCTGTAGCAACCGCAAAACTCAACCGATTTGAATCAATCTTCTTTTAAATGAAAGATAAATAAATTCTTGAAAGACTGATGTACCGCTTATTAAGATAGCCTGTTTTTATTGAGATTCGCAGTTTAGTTCTTGAGATATTTGCCTTCTAAATCGAAACAGATTTTGGCAAAGAACAAGAGCGATTCCGTTGCATTTCATAATACAGCAGATTCCTACTGCTAGGGCTAATGATACTTTAGTGTTGAAGTAAACCGAGTTTCTGTGTCACCTGTAAAGCCTCCAAGAGCTAATAGCAGTAGCAGAAATTCGTTTTATTACGAAGTGCAGAATAATAATAAAATTCCTTTTGTTCACTGCCAAAATCACTGTTTTGATTTCGAGAGCCAATATCTCAGGAACTAAGCAGGCTATCTTAATAAACTGTGCACCAATCTTTCAAGAATTTATTTATCTTTCATTTGAAAAAGGATTCATTCAAATCGGTTGAGATTTGCTGTTGCTACAGCGAAAAATCTGCTGGGTTGTTTTTTTTGCACACCCTGTATACAGTGTATTGCTGTTTACGAACAAAATTGGCATTGAAAATTCTTCCATGGGGGCAGTGGAAAACTTCGAAGCTTTTTAGGGGGTAGTTGTAGTTAGCTAAACTTCGCCGAACTTCTTAGCGGGTGGGGGTCCGAAATATTACATTTTTGAGTTTCGAAATCTATGGACGGCCCCATACTTGCCACTAACTCATATACTGGCAATAAATCCATGTGGCACAGCATATTGCCTATGTACCTAATGTGTACAAAAGCAACCCATTTATACAGAGAAGAGTAAAGAATCGTACTGTTACCCGTGGTACTGTACTTACTTGAGATAGATTGTCATGAAGTGTAAACCTCCAAGACCACTGGATTCAAGGTTGTAGACGCCAGTACACAACAGCACTGCCACAGCCGCATCCACAGCATTGCCGCCTTTCAGTAGAA
>JASANB010005974.1:0-80168 GCA_030248155.1 Sabatieria punctata | reverse complement strand
CGTTCGACTCAGTTCATGTGTACGGTACATATTCTTGATTCTGTTGTTGAAAGTTAATCTGTCTGCACCTCGCTATCCAAAATGACATATAATAAAGAACCTTTCAACTAAAGACACAACACAATTTACACTGTTTCAGACAGTGGCGTATCCAGGATTTCGGAAAGGGGGGGGGTGTAAAATTTTGAAAGTGCCTGCGCTGCCCAACCAGGGTAAGAAAATTTAGCAAAATTAGCCTTCAAAAACGCGTTTAAAACGCATTCCGAGCTTAAAATTAACAGAAATTACAAGTTTTAGTAGTTTATAATGGCCTGGTTGGGCTTCTGCCCGACCAGGGCGAGAAAATTTTCAAAATTTAGCCTTCAAAAACGCATTTAGAAGGCATTCTGAGCACAAAATAGACAGTTTTGGTACATAATTCATTAGTTTTTTATATTTTTGACAGACTTTTTCTTCCTACCTCCACCTGGATACGCCACTGGTCAGATTGTACACTGTTTCGAACGTTTAACGATAATTTAGACTGTTAACACATTCCAATCGCTACATTTGCAACGCACCATAGTTTTAGTCGCAACGCAAAATACTCGGGGGCAATTTCAGTTGCATTTTTGTTGGGCACTGAACTGACCCCGCGCGGACAGGGCGGGGGCGGAAAGCGGCTGGATAGTTAAGTTGGTTGGTTTAAAAAAGTTAAGTTTACTACCGGCAATGGCATCGACTTGTTCAATGGATGAAGAGGACGGCGAGACGCCCCACAAACGGTTGCTCTTATCCAACGAAGACGGAGAAGACGATGGTTCTGGTGTCTCCTCATCTAGCTCGTCTTCATCAACAGAGGAGAGTAGTGGTTCCTCTTCCGATGATGAGCAGTCTTCTTCAGATGAGGAGCTCGGAGAGACGCAGGAGGCTGTGGTGCGAACCGTCGACGCGCTCTTTTCTTTTCCATGTTTATTGTTTGTTGGTGTAGGAGTCAGCTCTGCAGACCGAATTTCAAAACGCGCTCAAGTTGTACGTGGAAGCCGGCGATCACAGCAATAATTTACTAGAACGAAAAGACTTGGCTAAAGCTACCGATGCTTTCGAGAAGCTGTTAGAATCACCTCACTTTGATACCTTCCACGAATCTGTAGGTTGTTTATCTTCTTTACTAATGGGATGGTCCAGAGCTTTCTTTTATTGCCGTTTCCGAAAATATCGACCGAATAAGCTGAAATTTGGAATGTATGTGGCAAAATCCAGTGTACTCGCATGCCTAGTTGCACTTAGATTCAAGGCAAGGCTTTTCGGCTGGTCCTGACACCACCTGGCTCGGTTTTGCGAGAGGTGTTGTAACGGTTCCACTTGGCAATAGTAGCAACTTCTGGAACAGGCTTGGTAGTTCTAGTTCAAGCGGCGAGACAGAGTCACGATTTGCAGCAGCTTTGTGTGCTTGTGCCAGAACCAGGACCGGGTTAGACTTTTATGCGCCTTCAGTAAGTATCGACGCAACACAACACACGGGCGCGTAGACAGATTAGGCGACCGTACTACACAGCAACCAAACAACACAACAACGCTGGTCGGCCAGAGCCTACAGAAAAACCCAGCGCTACAACACACAGCAGCGTACAGAGCCATGGCAGCAGCGGCTCAATCGATATCTGACAGGCCTCTGTGACGGAAGTGGGCGGAGCTAGATCCATCAGTCTGACAGTTCAGCCGCAAACCAACGCCGGAGCCCAAACAACAGTCCTGCCCGATAGCAATTGTAGGCCATTCGAGCTGGGGACGTTACAGCTCCCTTCTGAGGCTTGACGTCCTCGGCAAGCGTTGTATGTGAGCTCGAATGGACTGTTGGCTGCGCCGCTCCCTTCTGAGGCTTGAACTTATCAGTAGATCTTGATCTGGGTCGACTCTTCTTTTCTGGCCTTAAACAGCTGCTTCACTTTTGACACAGTTATACAATAGCATATCAGAACAAAATAATTGCGTTAAGGGAAACAGACAAATAACGAGTGAACATAAAAACCTAACATAGTGAATATTGATATTTTTCAATAAACACAGACAACAATAGACTGATGAGAGTTCAGCCTTCTCCTTGACGCGGTCGGCATGGGAGCACAAAATCGACGCTTGTTCCATTTTCAGCTACCAAAATCTTGTCTTGCTCCACTTTGAATTCACTAGGATTTAGATGCAAGCAGTTGCTCACATCCACCCTCGGCATTCCAAAGCTAGACTCGTTGAGTGCGCAAATAACCGATACCTCTTTTCTCTTGGACGTCACTGGGGGCATCACTGTGCCTGACGGCCACTGAGGTCGGTACACTTGTTCACCCAAGGTAGCACTGAATTTGTCTTTCCATCGATGTTGATCCATCACCCATCTCATTTCCTCATCAATAGCACTTTCCCAACGATTCTTTCCTTCAGCTGTTCCCTCTGGCTTGTACTGATTCACTTTCACTAGCACACCTTGTTTTCGCTCCATAACTGGCGTCTGCTTGGCATTGCCTTCTGGCTTGTACTGATTGGCCTTCACTAACACACTCTCCTTTCTCTTCCTCACTGGCTTTTGAGCTTTGTCTGGTGAGTAGACCACTTTGGCTTCTGTTATAGATGAGGAGATACCAATGTTGTCTTTCTGGAGTGTAGCGAAGGTTGGCGAATAGTCGACACCAACTAGACGCTTTTCAGTACAGTACAACCAAGGCTGCACTGTGCTCTCAGCGAACTGGTCAGATTCTTTCGTCATTGGGGTGTAGTCTTTGTTGGTAGTGGTTGGCTGCAAAGGACTGTTCTCTTTGTCATCAGAACTCTCGCCACTGGCTTCAAACTCCATACTCTTTTCAGCGCTCAGTTCTTCCACTCCAGCTTTGTGCAACAACAGCAGTAAGTCTACCAACAACTCCTTGTCAGAACTTTCAAACAAACTCCATTGCTGCTCAGCCTTTTCACACGATTTCTGTGCAACTTGTACACTGGGCGCTTCAATGAACACACTTGAGCTTTTGGCCACTACCAATTTCGGTTCTTCTCTCACCACAACTGCTACCTCTTGTTTCTTTGTGTCTTCAAACCATTCTTCAGCCCATTCGAAACACTCATCTTCCAAACAAACAATTTCAGCCATACGAACCGGCGACATCTTTTCTTGAGGCAGCGACAAGCACTTGAACCACATAGCCATGTTTTTTCTGAGCATGGCCAGGGACAATTGCACCAGTTTCATTTTTATAGCAGTATCATTGACACGGCTAGAACCCACGGCTTTTGTTATCCACTCATTGTCTACTGCAGCTCTGAACCATTCATGAAGTTCTTGTAGCTGATCAATGTTAGCAGCGTATTTCCATACTTCAACATCACTGGCCCTGGTCATGTCTATGTCGCTTTGCTTTAATTGCAATGAAAGCTCATACCATTCATCCATCTTTTTCTCCCACTGATCAAGGGCCTTTTCTACTTCTTGCTGGTTGGTGGTTGGCGCTTTTCTCTGCTTCTTGGCGCGTCTGCTAGCGGCGGTGTGTGGTTGGTCTTTGTAGACTTCACTGAGGCTTTTCTTGTCTGCCGTATTTGGTCTGCTTTGCACTAGATCGTTGGTCTGAATCCCTGCTTCTTCTACTTCTCCAAAACTACCAAGCAGTTGAGACGAAATAGGATCACCTGAAGTGTCATCTTCGACCGCAAGCTGTGAGTCAGTTGAGAGGTCTCCAATTGACGCAGCGCGTTTCGTTAGTGGTACATCGAGCGACACATCGAACGCGCGGCTCTCTTCTAGCGGGGCGTTGGATTGTCCTCCTCTCGGTTCCTCACTACACGACAACCGACGGTGCTCAATGGTCTCCTGTCCAGTGCCCTCGGTGCTCTCTTGGTCAATAGACGACAAGCTTTGAGCCATTTCTTGCTCCTCTTCTCTAACCTTCTTTTGCGATCTCGCCATCTCGGTGCTCGAACCTCCAATTGTAACAGTTCCACTTGGCAATAGTAGCAACTTCTGGAACAGGCTTGGTAGTTCTAGTTCAAGCGGCGAGACAGAGTCACGATTTGCAGCAGCTTTGTGTGCTTGTGCCAGAACCAGGACCGGGTTAGACTTTTATGCGCCTTCAGTAAGTATCGACGCAACACAACACACGGGCGCGTAGACCGATTAGGCGACCGTACTACACAGCAACCAAACAACACAACAACGCTGGTCGGCCAGAGCCTACAGAAAAACCCAGCGCTACAACACACAGCAGCGTACAGAGCCATGGCAGCAGCGGCTCAATCGATATCTGACAGGCCTCTGTGACGGAAGTGGGCGGAGCTAGATCCATCAGTCTGACAGTTCAGCCGCAAACCAACGCCGGAGCCCAAACAACAGTCCTGCCCGATAGCAATTGTAGGCCATTCGAGCTGGGGACGTTACAGTGTGCACAAGCATTCTGTGGCCCGGGGCCGGCCGGACAGACTCCCTTTAGCTTCCCACCCGGCGGTGGTTCTCATTTATCTACTTGCCATCACTGGGGTGGGCTTAGCGTCGTCTAATTCCAGTCAAACTGGTTTCGAGCCCACTACAACCACTATGGATGCAGGGTCAAGGCAACGAGCTAACCACTGAGCCAACGAACAACGCGACCTTATTCAAGAATATTAATATGTGAAATTGGATAATCTCTTCAAAACGTTTTGGCAGTCTCAGCAAAATGATAACGTGCCAAATTGCCTGAAATATTGGAGCATTTCTGCTAAAGAGCTATAGCTGTGATTTTAAATTTCTTGCACCATGAATGAGTCAGTCTTGATTGCATGATGCATTTCCTGAACATAGTGTTTGGAATGAGCATTTTCTCAGGCATCGGTCTCCATCCACCAATTTTTGATACAGCCGTTTTTTAAAATATAATCTCCAAATTTCAGTTTATTTGGTCTGAATTTTTTGGAAGCAGATATGTTATCTTTTTCAGACCACTGTCGATAGGTCGATGTTCTCATGATTGCATGACGACTTTAACACTCAGAATATCCCGTATGTTGGCACATATGTTTCCAAGTTTCAGCTTATTTTGTCCAAATTCGCGGGGACGACACTAATAGAAATGTCGTTTTTCGGCACGCCCTGTATTTTTTATACTCGTATTCTTCTAGGATGAAGAAGAAGAGCAGCCTAAACACGACAGAGAAAGGCGATGGCGTGGTACAATTTTGGCGCAGCTGTTTTACTCCGCCGAGAAAAACTTAGGCGACATTTACGCGCAACAGAAACAACCACTCAACGCTGCTGACTGCTACTTGAAAGTAGATTTTTTTGCCGCATTATCAGTTTTCCGCGCTACTGGCTCTTGTAGGCCCTCAAAATAGACCCATCTGACGTGAATGTATGGCACAAGTTGGGCGTCGAAGGCATCAAAGCTGATCGATTTGATATTAGTCGTTTGGCTTTTTATCAGGTTGGTTTCGTTTGTCTGTAGTGTTCGTTTGTTTTTGAGTTTCACTCTACTTTCGGACAGCTCAGGACACCCCTTGCTCTTTTCTTTTCAGAGCACTTTAATGGGGTAGCCTAGCCCTGTATACAAACAACCCTCCCCTTGCTGCCATTAGGTGCAACGGCAGCGCCGGTTCAGTTCCCATTTATCTACTGGTCATCACCATCACCAGCTTTCGGCGGCCTGGATTGGGCTTTACATCGACTACTTCCAGTCGCTTCGACCGGTTTCGAACCCGCGAAATCCCGTGCAGCCGTGACACGAGATACTGTAAACTACCCATAGCCACCCAAGACGGGACTAATTACGCGTTGGGCGACGGTGTTTATGTTCGGCAGGACTCTGTCCAATGATACCCGTGGTGCAATTTCGGAAGATTGTTAGCTTTCACTCTCTCCTATCAGGTAAATTTTAGGGCTACAGAGTTGACCCTGAGCATTGGCTGTGTTTGGACAAGTTAATCAGCGTCCTGTATGTGCTGAGCGAACACTACGGTACTGATTTGCTTTGTGTTCTTTGTCTATATCTACCACTGAGCTCTGATTCTAGATTGTTTGGTGTTGATTCGCGATGCACTCGCTCTGGACAGCCAGTACGTGCGAGGAGTTGTAATCAGAGACCAAATCCTTAGAGTCTGTCCTTATTTGCGACAACTGACCGCTGGTTGGTTTCCCGTTGATCAGCCGCTGTGTCAGTACAGTCGAGAGGATGGTCAGAATGTACGAGATTGGTTAACCTGCCAACCAACTCACCTTCTTCTTATCTTAGATTCTCGATCGTCTGTCTGCTTTAATTGAACGAAACAGAGCTTCAGTACCGAAACCAAGCAGATTAGAAACTTTGATGCCTTCGGTTGAGCTGAAAGAATACAGGTGGGTAATTGCTATAAACCGCTGTGTAGTGGTTTAGGCCGCAAAGCCACTGTGCGCGTGCTCGTGCACTCATCCACTCGGCGGGGCAAGTTTCTTGCCGCAAAGACTTGGTCGTCGCGACAAAGCCCCACCCAGGCCGCCGAAAGCTGGTGACAGCGAGTAGGTAAATGGGAACCGACTGGAGCTGCCGTTGCACCGAAAGCTACAATACCAACCACACATGTGTTGGGACAAACCGGAACGGGGACAGCTATCACTGAGACCCGCCCAGACTGACACCAAGCATGTGTTTAGGCTAGTAGCGAAGGAAGGGCAGGATGTGGGTGTGCGTGATGGGCCGGCAGTGTGGCCTGTAAGGCAGGGGCTACGGCCGGCCCCGCCCTGACAGTCCGTGCATCCATGAACTGAATTGTACCACTAGAACAGTCAGACTTATGATACTGATACCCCTACGTTTTGGCGCTAACATAGTAGTGTACCGCCACCGTATGGCAACCACGTACTTAAAATTTCGTACTATGGTATGGCACCCCTCCTATTATTTGTACCGATTTGAGCCTGACTACAGGTTTTTGTTAGCTGGCATGCCCTTGGAGAAGCTCTTTGTGCACAGTTCGAGGCAATGGATGAAGAGAATCTGGTTGGTTATGCACTTGACAGTAGGGATGGGACCGATATAAACATACCGTTATACCGTTCCCATCTCGAGAGCAATTCTCAATTGGTGCCACACTGTTCAGAACTTCACTCGTCCTCTTGATCTCAGTTCTTGGAGCTCACGGCCCGTTCAAGCACTGTCCGATAAATCTGTTCCGGAAATTGTGGACAACCGTTCCGGTAAGCTTTTATAGTTTTCTACGCTCGATAAAGACTAGCATTTAGATGAGCTGTTGGCTGAAATAGTGGCAACTGCCGAAGAAGTCTTGAATTCAGTGCTTGATCGAGTTTGTATCGAAGTTGAGGCAATGGCTGCAGAGCCCGATGATCAGATTACAACAGCTGAAACATCGAAACCAACAACCGATTCCCACCACATACCTGCGCCTACTGTAGAGTCGATTTCGGTTAACACTGATCAGTTGGGAGGTATTCGGTCTTTTGGGGCAGTATTTATAAATAGAGCCGGTTGTTTAAGCTAAGTCGTGCAAGATATTCCAGCGCCGTTCTTCGCGCAACGTTCCTGGTTATTTTATGGTCGACGACTTTCTGGTGGCTCCCAAACCGCCTCCACTGCCTCAACTGCTCTCTCTGCTTCTGCCAGAACAGACCGTGCCTAGTTCCGAGCCTCTTTTGACGTCTCTCCGCGGTCAATGCGACCCCTGTTCGTCCGTCAGTCCAGTGCCGGACGCATCGGCACTCCAGTCACTGCCTTATTTGGACGACGATCAGCAGGAAATCCGCACTCTTATCGACAACTGTTCCGGTCGCAGCATTCACAACGCCTTGCTCAACTTCCTCGATCGAATCCGACAGAAACTGTCAGAGAATCGCATAACTGAGGCTCTCAAGCTGGCATTCGTCCGTTGCTACGAGTACTGGAAGAAGGACGAACAGTTCTGGACTCCGGGTTCGGCCGACTGCAGTCTCGAAAAAGCCACCCGCGATTCGTGGCTTCATCTAGTCTACTGCGAAATGGCGGCTACGTTGCCGGCCGACCAGCGTCGGAATCACGAGGGCTGTCTGCAGAGGATTTTGAGCTCTGAAATCTCCCTGTTGACCGGCTATTCTAGCGAGTTGGGCGCAGAATTCGCGTCTCGTGCGTTTTGGAGTCAGCTGTGGCGGACTGATCTGGAGACCAATCGACGCGCCTTCATGCTACGCAACGCCGGTGCCTGCATCGATCAGACGCAAGCCATTCTCTTGCCTCACGCCGGTCAGTGTCTGACTCGACAGACAGTCGATTTGCGCCTTGAAAGACTGGAAAAGTTGGAAGTGTTGAACCAAGTGTCGCTGTGGTTCGACACCGACGAGTACGAGCAGGTGATCGACGTGTTGACGCAGTCGTTGCAGGCGCAGTCAACATCACCGGTTGATCGACTGAACCAATTGGAGATGTTATGTCAGTGCTTTGTCAAGCTGCAACGCTGGTCTGAATGTGCGCAGTGGATCCCTGAAGCTCTACACTGCGCTATCGATTGGAACAGAAGACAGAACAAGTGTACGCAGTGTTTGAATCGACTGCTACAGTGTCTGTTTGCTTGTCCTCTGCACCATTTGTGTCGCTTGTCGGCTGCTAAACTGACGTCGCTCTTGAACGTTCTAGTCAAGGTGAGCCGTGCTTGTTGTTTAAAAAATCTGATAAACGCGAACTATCATGTGACCGCAAACCGTTTTGTTTCGCGAAATTACTAAGGCCAAGAATGCATAAAAGAGTAGCAAGAATGTGACACTCAGCTGCCGGCTGAGTCTTGATGCGCTGAACCATAATTAATTTTTCTGGGAATTTCCCGACCCCTCCGGTAATTGCGCATGCGCTTTACTGCAGCGCAACCTGATTTTTGAGCGGGATATTCAATCTGTTTTTGGGAATATGCAGCTGTCTCCGTTTATTCCTTAAGTCTACGGCAACATGGTAAAGGGAAAGAAAGGTAAAAAAGCTGGAATATGCAAGCATGTGTACATGGTCAAGCTCGTGTGCTACGTTTAAAATGGAAAGTTTCACAAATGCAAAAAGCCTGATGCGTTTCACAGATATCTTGCAATCTTGGCTTGCAATTGGACACTTCTTTTAGTTATTGTGATGATTGAAGATCTTAGACCAAATATACAGTGAATTGCCGTTGTAGAAACTCGCAAAACATTTTGTGACGTCATCGTGTTTGCTCAGAAATCAGGTTGCACTGCAATAAAGCGCCTGCGCAATTACCGGAGGGGTCGGGAAATTATGGTGCATCGCATCGGCACTCGGCCGGCATCTGAGTGGCACATTCTTGTTGCTGTTCTATACATTCTTGCTAAGAGCAAAACATTTCCTACTGGAGCTGATTTTAATTCCCATTTCGTAGTGTGAACCGGGCTTAACCCATACAAACCGGTCTGAATTTTAGTTAATTACAATCGTTAGCGACTTATCGCTCTCAGCGGAGGAGGTGATCAGCTTGTGGATTCTATTGTACCGTCTGTGCTGGCACGTAGAAGAGGCGCAGTTGAGCGAGGAATACTTGCGCGACTGGTATCGTACCAACATTGCTGGTCAGAGTCTGATCCTGGCCACCAAGTCACTGATGATTTTACTGGTGGCCCACCAGCAATTGGGAGCCAGACACAAGTGCACGCAGCACGACGGACGGCTATTGCTGCTGCTGGTAGAAGAGATGCGAGCAGTGTTGCAACACCCCCTCGTCACCGGGCTGACACAGGACAGCAGACTGAAGAAAATCAAAGACAACATGCTATCGGCAGCCGAACAGTGCTTCTACTGTCTCTACCGGTACCCGAACAAGAAGAAGAGACACCTGGACGACCACTACTGCACGTCCGTCCAACTGACCTGGCAACGCGCCGCTGGGCTCTTCACCTTTGTCTGTCCGGACGTGGAGGAACTGCCTGAGTTTGACGGATACGCCACCGATACCATCACCTCGGACGCCGTTGAGGTCTTGCACAGAATTGAGAAACTAGCGCCGGATACAGTTAGACCGTCAGGTAAGAAACCTTGGCTTGTTCTTTTATTGCAGTCGGGAAAACGGGGGAAATGCATTGGTTTGTTTTGTTTCTTGGCACGTGTATGTAGCGTATGAAAAATGTTCAGAGTAGTACATTTAAACTTTTTAATATCTAGAGAGAATTACTGATCTTCAGCCACAAGCATGGCGTCCAGTTTTATGCCTACCTTTTCGAGTAAAAGTGCACGGAAATTTACTGACGGAACGGAAATGTTTCTAGCCGCTTATCCTGCTGTTTTAGGGTTCTTCTTGTGGAACTATGTGCTATTTGGGTTTCTTTTATCAGCACACGTAAAAACGATTACTCACTCAGACTCAACCTTTGCCTTCGAATTTCGCGCCTGTAACACGATTGATCGCGTGAAACATACATGTTTCAAATTTGACGCTGACGATTAAGCTTCTATACAAAGCCAAGAATAAGACCAAGCATAAAAAGTAGTTTAAGCCAGGGTGCTGGGGTAGTTACTGCAAATTAGGGTGCGAGCTTGAGAGAACCTTGAAATAAGGGCTGCCGTGGTACCGGAAAAATAAGATTGTTATTTACCTAACACTATCATTGCATTGATGCTGGTTTATTAGAATCTCTGGTGGAGGCGTTCGATAAGTATTTATCGGACGTAACGGCAGTGTCGGTGGAAGAACATCCTCAGATGCAGACGACAAGCCAGGACAAGTCGGTGATCGGAGAGTTGTATCACTTGCTGGCCGACTATTACATGAAGAATTCGGATCTCGACAAAGCAGTCAACTACTACGTTTTAGACCTGTGCGTCGGCCCCTCCGACCATTCTTTTGACAGCTGGGGAGGCATGGCCTTGGCCAGAGCCACTCTCGTAGAAAACACCATTACCTTCACTGCCGTGAGTCACTGAAGTAGAGATGCAACCGCAAAGAAAAATGCCGGATAGCGGATAGTGCTTCGGATGTGGTATATCCGGTATTTTAACCGGATAATACGTAAAAAATGCCGGATACCGGATAGTGTTTTTGAGCTAAAACATACCGGATTATGGTTGCATCTCTACACTGAAGTAACATCGTTATTCAAATTGAAAGTTCAACAGTCAGGAATTTCAGGGAATACTGGCTATCGATTCCATTTTCAGTAATGACCTGTCCCATCTCGAACCGTACCGGTAGCCAATATTTGCCGATATTTCATGATTGTCTATATCTCCTGTACATTCTCCTAGCTAACAGTTTTACAATAGAGTTTTGCAGACAGAAACCGACCCGGCTTCGATGGCCGAGGAGCTGCTTCCCATGTTCGACCGAGCTTACAGTTGTTTCGCCAAGGCGCTCACTCTAATGCCCACGCACAAAGTGCTGCTAATTGAAAACGCCGGATTGGTCTACCAGTTGAGAGCGTTCATCTCGCGTGGTCTCAAACAGGTCTCTCTGGTAGTTGTCAAGGAAGTGCTAATCATCAATCAGTTCAGTTTCAGAAAGTTTGGACCGGTCTCGATGAGTGCAAGATGAAAAGACGGTGCCAAAATTTGCATGGAACCGCCAAGCGTCTATACAGCGAAGTTCTGGAGCTGACCAGCCGCGGCGAAACGCACGGCGACAGTTGGCTGGCTCACTACTTTCTGGGCAAAATTATTGAAAAGGAGCATGGCTCTATTACAGCAGTAGGTTCTTGACTTATAGCTGCACTTTCTCTGCTTGTACAATGAAACAGTTGACAGGCACTTACCACGACATATTATGATACTGGTACCGCAACGGTAGGGATACCGGTGCTCTTAGCATGCAACCTGTTGGGTATCTGGCTCCAAATTCAGCTGGTAGTATACTGTAAACGTTCAAAATTCGTAAGAAAAGCGTTAACTGTGTCTCAAATAGTACTCCTAAAAGCACTGTTTAACAAGTAATTTGAACAATTTTAGTGTCTGAAATTCAAAAAACTTGGTCCAAAACCTTTTCTGCAAACAGTATTTATTTGAAAGAAAGAATATGTTAGTAACACAATCAGAGACTTAACGCCGTTTATGGTACTGGCACCCTATATGGTACTCCCACTTCGGCTACTGTGGTGGTATGGTACCCTTCGCATTGGTACCTGTACCGTTACCATGGTGGTGCCACTCCGTTAAAGTTTCGTACTCTATGGTAGTAAAAATTACTTGCCAGAAAAATCGGTAGTCCCTAGCTGGGGGTCTGGAGTAAAGTACCGTTAGTAGCCCAAACGTAATGGTCCCAGTATCACATATGCGGTTAAGAGGATGACCAATAGGTTCTGAGTCATTACCATCGAGCTGCGTGGGACCTGAAAGAAGAGGGAGCGCGATATCCAGACAAAGTGAAGTACGACAAACCACCCCGGTTTGCGTTGGAGGCTCTGGAGATCCACTACCGTGTGCACGTGGCAACGCTAAAATGGCTGATCACCAGTCGTTCTTACAAGCAGCGAGAGTTCGATGAAGTGGTGCGTTATGTCAAAGGCTTCAGAGAACACTTCCTCAGCCGCAAAGACACTCTACCACGGAATAGGTGCCTACATCTTGTCACATTTTCTTAGCTCTGTTTATTTATTTTCTCGCTTGTAAAAATTAATCTCTTCTGTTTGTACCGTGGTTCGGTATTATTTTTATTTGATCCACTCCTTCCTTAGGTATACATGGGCCGGGAAAAATCGGAGGTGAGTATGTGGCTTTTCGGCGGGGGGGGGCCAAAAAAGGTCGCCAAAATTTTCGGAGGGGTCGGGGTGGTTTACCCCCAGTTCCGACTTTCCCCACTTCCGTTGTCCCCAGTTCCGACTTTCGTACATAAAATACTCTTTTCAAAATAGAATTTATCGCTTTTAACCATACAACCTTTTCCAAGCGTATCCAGGCAATACCATACATAACACAACAGTAATGCTGACGATGCGACTACAGAACAATTAACACTACAATACAAATTTGTGCAAGTACGCAGCTTAGCCTACAGTGACAAATTTGTGGGCTGCAAAAGATTATGGAATTTGCAGACTGACTGAGTTTGCTTTCTGACCGAGGGGGAGTTTTGGCCGGCGCGGGGGTAAACCCACCCCACCTCCCAGCCGATGTAGGCTATGTCGGCAGCGTACGGTACTTCCACTCGAAGTAACGCATTTTTATGATATTACTCAAAGCTGAACCGATACAAGCGTATTATACGTCGAAAAGTCCCTGACTATTATACAAAAAAGACGTTTTCAGTGTCGGATTCATGGATATAGATCCAGTGGTGTTGGACGTAGTCAACGATTGTGTTGCCACAGTAAGTGACAGAGTGGAATGTGCCACTTGCTCCGATCAAGTAGCGGTAAGTTGCCGTACTTATGTCTACATTGCTACACTGGCTACACGTAGCGTTCTGCAGTTGCATCGCTGTTTATCTGGCTTGGTAGAGGGCGCAGAGGAGCGAGCCCTCTTAGTTGGCTGGTGTCTGAAGGCCTTGTGTCTGTGCATCAAACGCTTTCAAAATCACTACAAGGCTTACTATTGGCTCGTCAAATGCTATGCGTTTGTGGCAGAAGCTAAAGTAATAACCGTACGTACGTATTTTATGTAGAGCACCGTTTTACAGGATCTGGCATTAGCTCAACAGCTGCTGACACATGCTTGCCGGCCGTTAGGAGTCTCGCAAGGGCTGTTTCAGTTGAGGAAGCAACAAAACTTTTTCGAGGTTGCCCTGTTGTTCATTCTTTGCTACTCTAACTCTAGTTTGCAGGGGGTGTATCGGATTCCATTCAATGATATAGATAGAAACGGTTCTTTTCCCTATCACATGGTTCGGTGTGTCCAATTAGCTTTCGACGTTTTCGTGCTGAACGGCAGTTACCAGCTGCTGCTGGAAGCTGCCATTGGACTCTGCAAAACACCGGAAAAAGAGCGGTCTGTCTGTGGCGTTTTATTTCTTTTTTAATGCAATTTTCTCTCATTAATCAGAGAAATGAAAAGATCTGGTACTGTACCCAAACCAGGATACCCACACATGTGCCGAAAAAATAAATTTGAGCATGGGCCTACCGATTTCGGGGTTGCGGCTAATTAGGTAGGTGAGTCCAGTCAGGACATAAAGCCTGTTTCAGGTAGGAGGGTTTGAGATCCAGAAACCTTTTTCGCACACATTTAGTTTGTGTAAGGTAAGAGTGGTATTTGCTTTCTAAAAGGCACAGACGAACAATCATAGAAACACAAACAATGTTCTAGTACAAAACCTACAAGAGCTGAACAAAATATTTTCTTTCTAAGCTGTGCACTCACTGTTGGTAAATCGATTCTACTTAATAGAGCGCAGTTTCAGCAAATTCATTCACAACGACACCAGAGTGTCTCTGTGTCTGCGCGCCTCTGACCAAGCAATGAAGTTGATAGCGACCAAGCTCTCAAGTCAACCGACAGAGCGGGAATTGAAAGAGATCTGCGCTTTTCTTCACGGCAGTGTTATGGCTTTGACTAAGATCGGAGTAAACAAGTCGTCAGACTTGTCCCTGTCTGCGACGTGGAAGGCTGTTCTGGAAAAAGCCTTCAGACAACGTCTGCCTCACATACCGGACTCTTACTTTCAGTCCGAACTGGTCAGACTGTGTTCGTTGTGGCTAAAAGAAGTAGGTTCTTTAAGAATCAGGCACTTCTCGGGCACGGCATGGTGTCATACATGTAACAGTAGCAGTAACAGGTCACCCGCCGAGGTAGTTTGGAGGTCTGTCGCTTGCTCTGGTCTGAGCTCAAGAGAGGGTTGGGTGCTGAAAAACGCTCAAAATCGCAAAAAATCGTTGTTTTGGGCTCAACAAATACAGCGAAAAAAGTGCTGTTTTACTGGCGATTTTAGCAATTTTAGTCTCTGAAATTCTAAAGAATTGCAAAAGGTTGATGAAAAAGTTACTTGTCAGAAAATCGGAGGGCGGGGTTCGAAAAAATCGTCTCGGGAGGGACATCCCAGATTGGGGCCTCTGTTGCATGTATATACGGTGCCTATACTGCCTGTGCAAAAAAAGACTATCGGTTGTCAGAGAGGGGGTAAGTCAATTTCCCGAAAAAAGTAGCCAATCGATGACGAGTATCGAGTGTGCCCTGGCCCATGAATGTGCAACTGTGGTGCGAATGTATGTATGACTGAAAGTTGCTCCGACCGGTAGGAACCATATGTCTAGAAGTGCCTGACTGTTCGAAGTAAACTCAAGTTGAATGCTTAAACAAGGATAACAGTTCTTCAGAGTTCGCTCACACCGTCTCGTCCCAGTTTGCTCTGTGCCAAGCGCGGCCGCGGCGCCCGTTGGCTGAGGATCGGTCAAAGATCGCCGGCAACAAATCAGATTTCGAGCGCCGATTCGTCGGAAGACAGCACCCCTGAGATAACCTCACCGCCGCCTAAACGACCGAACGTCTCGGGCTCGCCTCTGGTCTTACCTACTTTGGCCAAACCTTCTAGTCAATCGCCGAAGATTGTTAGGAGTAGCAGCAGCAGCAGCAGCACGTCTGCCAAAAGTCAGCAGAACCTTACCGCAACTGCAGTTTGTGGCGCGACCAAAGCGCTAGCCACGAGCGCACGCAGTTATGTGCAGCAAATTCAGTCGCGTTACAACAGCGGCGCGCCGCCGTTCGCCGCCAAAACGCTGACAGTGGCTCAGCAGCTGAACAAGATTCGCCTGGCGCAACAGCAGAAGTTGCTGGAACGATTTCGGATCGGCGCCGGACTAGCCCAGCCGGCTCAGACTCAGACTGCGTCTGGACAAGTCAGAAAGACGTTTCGTGTCGATGATCTCTTGTCTAAACAGCAAAAGTAAACGCTGCTTGTGGCCGATTTCCCCCAACCTTTATAAAACTTCTAAGCCTAAGCTTGAAACAAAGCTACTAGGGTGTCGACCGAGGGTGCATTGGCCTTCTCACCTTGTGTGCGCCTTTTAGAACACTGTTGTAGGAGGCCGTCCTCTGGCTTGTCGGGGAACGATCTGCTTAAAAAGTTGTGTATAACTTCTGCCTCAACTCAGGAAGTTGTCAGCGTACGACCCAACGTGCAGCCTAAGCCCAATAAACCGCCTCCACCGCCTGCACATCAACAGAACGTGAAGCCTGTCGGTCGCGGAACCCCAGAGCACCCGATCAGGCTGGATTGAAACTCAGATTTGTTTGTACAAACAAACCACGTGTTATTGAGACGGTTGTTGTTTTTATGGAGTAAAGTTTTGTCGTATGTTGACTGTCGTTGGAAGTAGGGTTTAAGTTCCCGCCTGCTTGCAGATAAAGGCAGACTGGCTTACGATATTTGCCCTGACTTTTTGCACACGAACTTGTTTGTTATCGTAGTTGTGTGGTGCGTCTATGGTGAAGTTTGTTTCACACCGATCGCAGACACAGATGATGCAGCAGCGAAGGGAAGGGCTCGTTCTGAACTCTACTTCAGGAAGAATTTGAGAAGGTAGGTTCTACTGGCTTAGAGTGTGGGCACTTTGGTCGTTTACTAGCCTTTTAATAAGTCTTGCGAATTTTGCAACCCATCCGTCGTTCCCGATCCTACGTACTATTTTTGTTTCAATGTAAATTTTTATAAAACTGGGGAAAGTGTTGAAAGGATTGTGTTCATTCATACATGGCTGGGATTGTGCCCACCCACAAAAATGGTCGAGACCCCGAAGACCCACCTCCAAATTTTCGGCCCCAGCCCATTTTTCCGGCCCATGTATGATTGAACCCTATTTGCCAGGTTTCGTGTTTGAAGCATATTATCACATCGATAACCGAAACCCTCAGACCTCCTAGGCACTTGAGATTGTCATATTAGAAGATTGTCTGGACACGATTTTGATTTGCTCCCATGGCGTGACGAAGTAGCCCATAGAGCTCGCCCACACGCCCATCCACCCCTGAAGGAAGATTGCGTTCTTAATAGAGATTAATTGGGTGAGATTAAGGTGCGTGTGCTGCCAAAATTCTGTAGATTATAGATAGGACTGCTTTTGTGTAGTTCTATTCTAGCCCACCTTAGATCGGTTTTTCTATTTTCTGAATAGGGCCACTCTATGAGTGAGGGAAGACAAACGCTCGTGTCACCGACTCCCTCGTGTCTATTCTAGTGGTAGTGTGATATTATGGATATAGATGTGTCATAACGACGCCACAAACTGCTGCTGAAGCCGGCGCTTAAACTGCTCGGCTTCAATTGACTCAATAGCCCTGCGCTGAGCTAATTTGCGATATAGTTAACTTTGCCTAGGCCATTAGAAAATTGCAACGCGCTAATGTTTGGCTGGTGGTTGGTTGGTGTGGCCATAAATCGGCTGCATTATTGTGGTGGCTGCACTATAATTTGAAGAGTTGTTGTGTGCGTTACGGTAATTAGAGAGCTAATGGCGCGCGGAGGGAAGGAGGAGGTGGGTCAATAAGTTGGTACCGCCGGCGTCGGCGCTGCCGAGCGTCTTTTGGAGACCAACTACAAAAACGTTTCTGCTAATTTAGCAATCGATTTAGCGGACACGCTGCCTTGCCTCCACTGCCGCACCGCACCGCTAGCTGCGCTCTTATGCGCTTCTTGGCCTGTGCTCCACTCACACAAATCACAACTGATTCGGTGATGATCTTTGTTTCAGGATGTTTCTTTTTCTCGGCCGTCTATAGTCGCAGGTCAGGTCACCGATTAATTCTGCAAGATGTCGCTTACGGTACGGTGCCACCGATTTTCGCTCGACCCTCTTTCTGATGAGGCGTGTGGACACGTGACTTGAATTATAGTTGCGTGACTACAGTTGATTAGCTCACCTGTCGTATCTGTTTAGTTGCTTCTCCTGCTGAATCACTTCGATCACTTAGATTCCACTCTTTGCAGGTACGAGCCATCTTTGATTTCGACGCCCAGCCGGGCTCCGGCGAAATTTCTATGCGTACCGGCGATGTTCTGACCATTACCAGGCAGGTACGTACCTTTCAACTGTCCCATTGTACAGGGAGTTTTTAAAAGAGCACTCGACGAAACGCCTGCTGGAGCATGTAGGTAGGGCAACTAAGTTGAAGCCATGCGTGGGCCGAAAAATGATGGGACGATATTCCCAAAAGAATCGAAAAATCGCCAAAATTTCCGGCGAAGGGACTTGGATGGCTTGGGGTAAGGGAAGGGGCGTAAGCCCGGGCCCATGACTGTTAGTATCGGAGTTAAATGCCATGTTTGTGCTTGCTGTTTCAGAGTTTCAGTTTACTAACTTGCTGTTAACTTCATGTTGCTTCTATTCGATTAGGCAGACATGAAAATTGGACAATTTTGAACATACGTTTAAAAGCTGTCAAAAGCAGTCAATTTGATAAATATGCATTAGGTATATGTTTTGTTTTCCGTTTTGCTCAACACCAGTCTTCCCTGAAAATTGCTCTGAATTCTGGGGAATGTTGAGGTAATGTCGCTTCTCAGCAGAAAATCGATACTTTGGTCCTTTTATAATTCTGTAGAAATGCGGACAAAGATGAGCAATAAGTCAAATCTAGTGGTGTGGCGTGCTACTTAGAAAACGCTGTTGTTTAAACTGCAGTTTTGCCTGAATTTATAAATAATCGTCGGAAAAAATCATTAATTAATTTAGGAAGCTGAAATTCTAACCAGCACATGACACTAAAATTCAGTACTGTCTTCCAAGCTTCCGCTTCATTGATGGCTTGATGTGAAAGTGGCAGAAAGTTTTTTGGATTACGTTTCTTTGTGGAACACCCTGTAGTTGTGTTTGTGTGGCGGGAACAAGTGTATCAGCGCCGTAACTACTAAAGTTGAATGTTACATGTGCCGTCTATCCACAAGTTGAAAGGCTGCAATGAGTTATCCCTCTCTATCTTCCCTGAAATATTTTTAATCTTGGACTAAGTTCTAAATGCCTGATCGTCGAATTGAAGGCTACGGGGTCAGTCCAATCGGTTACCCTATGGTCGTTATACTAGTAAAAAGTCCGGTTCCTTGGCATGTATATGATCATCCGCCTTCTGTTGAGGGGTGGGGTCTGAACCCATATTCTGGGGAAGGGGT
The DNA here is from genome assembly GCA_030248155.1 of Sabatieria punctata. NCBI lineage: Eukaryota > Metazoa > Nematoda > Chromadorea > Araeolaimida > Comesomatidae > Sabatieria > Sabatieria punctata. The sequence goes on along the minus strand of JASANB010005974.1, from coordinate 61,202 downwards.
AGGGTACTAAAGGCGCTTGAAAACCGCAAATTTTTGCTGAATATTGAAAAAACCTATTTTGGGCTCAAATACACCGAAATTGCTGTAGAGGAGATCATACATGGGCCGGAAAAATCCGGAGGGGGGTAGGGGGTTGAGACCTCGGGGGGGGGGGGGGGTCCCCCGAAAAAAGGCCAAAAAACGCCTATTTTGCCTTAGATAAGGGGGTAGGTAGGTGGCCGAGGAGGTGGTATGGCCGGCCGAGGGGGTATACCCCCCTTACCCCCCGGCCCATGTATGGAGGAGATGTTCCTATACGCTGATCCAGGATCAGTGATCCTGATGCTTAGCTACTGATATCATAGTAACTGAGTTATTCCCAACCGCTATGTTCAGATTTTGTAAGGAATGCTAATGAGATCCAGATAAAATAGTCGATTACGGTTGTAGAGGAAGTTCTGATTTCCGTAATGTCAAGAGAAAGCGAAATTAGACATTCTGACATTTTTACACTGAAAAAATATCATCAAAAACCATTTCCGGAAATGGGGGAACTCTAAAATGCTTTTTACAGGCAATTTCTGTCTGGCTAGAATTCTGAAAATTCTTAAAAGATGCCTAAGGAATTACTTGCTGGGAAAATCGGAGAGGGGTGGGGTAGATGGTCTCACTGGGTCCCCGATATGGGGGGTCTGGCCTATGTCCGGTGGGGAAGACCTACCAACCAGCCAGACCCTTCTGTTACATGTATGAGATTAATCCGCCGCTTGCTGGTCGAGTCCTCTCGCCGGAAATTTTGGGGAAAATCAGAAACTTTGCAGCGATTAGGGATCGACCGGAAACAAAATTCTGACCGGAACCGGACCGGACTTAACCCTAGTTCCGGGTGGAAACGGGTACCGCAACTTTTCAGCGAAGGCTAAAAATTCGAAATTGCTCTCAAAACTAATAATTCTAGCTGAAAACTGGAGAACACAGTTACATAGGGGGTGCTTTGCTTGCTAAAGTTTAACTCGTAGAACTGCCATGAAACATTACCGTTTTACATGTATAAGTAGTGTTTACATACTGTTTAAGCACCAAAAACATTGATTTAGTTTTACTAATTTCTTAGAGAATCCTACATTCCCCATACAGGACTCCCATACACCCTTGATGATTTTGCGTTTTTTTAGATTTGTGGTGCTATCTCTTTAAGACCTCTGTTTTTTAAATTTCGGCTTTAAAATATCGAAACAACTGAAACTTTCCATCTGAAACTACTCTAATTGTTAGACACCATTTGGTTTGTAGTAAATTATCGACACTTTTGTGTGCACTTCTGAGAAAAGTAGTGATAGCAATAAAATTTGTTGCCTAAAACAAAGTTTTAGGTGATTTGATAATAAATAGTGTTTAGCGTTATTGCATGGAATTTAGCAGGTTTGCTTCCAAAAAGAGCGGAAAGTCAAAAAATTCCGGTTCCCGCACCCTTCAGCACCGGAACCGGAACTGCCAGTTTCGGCCGGAAACGGAATTCCGGTCGATTGCTAGCAGCGATCTTTTGACTTTTATTGAGAAACCAGATTGCCTCCTATTTCTGAGCGAGTTTGTTAGTACTGGAGCCGCTACTAGTACTAGTACCATACACGTACATGTACTAGGGGGTTCGGGGGGTTACCCCCTAGCTAGAAAGGCCAAGCCCCCTTTCTCCCCGGAGACAGTTTAGGGGACCCCGATCCGAAAATGCAAGTACTAGTAGTGTGGCTCCAGTACTGACAAACTGGCTCAGAAATAACTAATTTTTAGCTTAAAATTCGCTTGAAAAGCCTTTGGAAACCGAATTTGGCGTTTCCACTGCTGATGTTTATGAGAAATCGGTGTATTTTGCAAGTCCTTTTATCGGTTTTGTCTTGTTTTTACCTCTGAAACGCTATTTGGCAGCTTAAAAAAGCGATTTATAGGCTCTTTACTGAAAAAACGTGCTAAAAACGCATTTCCAGGCGTTCCGGAGCTTTTTGAAATTCTGGACCCCTTCTAGGCAAAACCCCCCTTGACCCCCACCTGATGGAAACCCCTCTACCCCACGCCGGCCCGGACCTGTTACATGTACGTACGTATGTATGACTAGTAGTTTTTGGGTCGCGGGAGTCCCTAAACTGTCTCGGCGGGTGTGCGTATTGGCCTTCGTAGCTAAGGGGTAACCCTCCAAACCCCATGTCTGACAGACACCACCATTTTTATTACACGGTTCGTGCCGAACGGGGGATGTCAGGAGATCAGGGGATTTATAATTTGTCAGGGGATTTTGGATCTGGTAAAGAGATATTTTGTATGTCGCTTCATAGAAGTTTGCATACAGAATGTAGAAACAGCAATGAATAGTGACAATAATTTAGTCAATATCAATTCGTTTTAGAGAGCTAGTTTTTTTAAATTTTCTGCGTTCTGTGATGTTAATTATTGAATTTCACTACTACGACATTGTGAAATGATTCATGTCCTTCTGAGCGATTAATGAATAAGCCTTGCGGATAAGCGTGTGCCGAGTTGCGCTAGATAATATAAATCTAGTCTTGCTAATGAACTGGTGCGTTCAACAGCAGCCGTACTTAGCCTAATCTAGTCTTCAACTAATTTGCCGGAAAATGTGTCTGGATGGAGGAGAAAATTCGGGACTTTTCGGATGAATGCATCTGTTATCAGGAAGAGGACTGTTTCTGGTGGGATCGGGGGTAGCCCATGTACATCTGCTTTGCTTAGTGACCTCATGAATATGTGCATCAATTTTGAGGTTTACACTTCCAACTCATACATGTTCTACGGAGGTTGGGGGTTACTCCGCCTAGTTAGAAAAGCCAAACACCCATCACCCCGACCCAAGAATACAAGTACTAGTAGCGGCTCCAGTACTAACAAACTGGCTCATAAATGACTAAATTTTTATCTTAAAATTCACTCGGAAAAGTTTTGGAAACCGAATTTGGCGTTTCCGCTGCTGATGTTTAGGAGAAATCGGTGTTTTTGGAATCCCTTTTTATCGCTTTTTTGCTTGTTTTTGCTCTAAAACGCTTTACTGAAAAAAACGTGGTAAAATGCATTTCCAGGCGTTCTGGACCTTTGTGAATTTTTGGACCGGTTCTGGGCAAAATCCACTCGATCCCCCACCTGACGGAAACCCTCTTCCTCTATCCCCACGCCGTCCAGGACCTGTTACATGTATGTTCGAACTTGTCCGACTATAAACACGTAGCTATTAAGGAGGCGTCGTGCTTAGAGACAGACCACTTGTATAAGAGAATCTGCTAAATTGAATTCATACTTTCAGGACGTTGGAGATGGTTGGTGGGAAGGAATTAACAACGGTCAGCAGGGTCTTTTCCCGGAATCATACGTTCAGGTGCGTGGCTTCTGTTCGGTTGTCTGCAAAATTGTTGAGGTAGAGGCGTTTAGCGCCGCTATTTCTAAGATAGCCTATTCATACCACAACCTACGTCTATTACACGCATCCATTTGCATTACACTATAGGTATTCCCAAAAGGCTTTTTGCACTTTTCAAACACTTTCCGACTGATTCACATTGTGAAGGTTGTTGTGGTCATGCGGTACGGTCTGTGCAGTGTAGTGCAGTTTGATCTGCAGAAAAGTAGAGTGGCAATTAGGTGCTAAAAGCGTGCGCAGGCGCTAAAGTAATCAACGGGCAAATCGAGTTTTTGTAGCTGTTGAAATGATTACACCAAAATAGGGCCTAAGTTAGCTAATGAAATGGCCCGGCCGGCCGCCAACCTCGCTGATCGCTCCCTCGAGTGCAGTTGATTGGTCCGGTCCTCGATTGGAGAAAAGACCTCCAGCTCGCATCTGTCACTCTGATAGCGATTCGCCGAGACAGCTAACGCGAGAACGGCCTGTGTCCTGATTGATTGCCAGCTCACCATCGAGATTTGGAAAAAACGGCTTTCCTCGGTCATTTCTGCTCGCCAGCGCTCTTCCCCCTCTCTCTCTCTCTCACTGCCAAGCATGTTGTTCACTTCGAAGGGAATTCGCGACGCGGTCGACAAGTCGCAGTTCAGCGGGCACGTTCCCTCGAAGAGCACGCTCGGAGAGAAGCGCAAGAAGCTACAGCGCCGACACACGGTCAACACCTTCCGCGGCCGCGACCTCAGCGCCGACTCGGCCCGGAGCCACGGATCTGTCAGACAGAAGACACGGCGCAGTGGAAGTAAAGATTCGCCGGCAGCCGTGCTGAAAGGAGAGAAGGAAGTGACCCGCACCTTTTCTTTGTTCCATCGCGCCAGTAGCAGCGACTACAAACTGAAGCAGACGCTTAGTTCGCTGCGACAGACTGGATCGACTAGTCGCGACAAGTCCTTAGATAGAGTGGTTGAAAGTCCGATCCTGGCTGCGCGGGTGGGTCTGGCTTGATTGACTTTTCTTGGTTCTTCTTCAACTGACTCACCCCTTTATGTTATCGCTTCGATCGTACAGTCAGGCACTTAACGCCGTTTATGGTATGGTGACGCTACCATGGTACCGGTACCTAGGCTAGTGCCACCTTATCCCTCTCGCGCAGGGCCGCCAAATGTCCGATGAACCAAATAGCATTTTTGGCCGCGAAAATGCGTGATGGTCGCGTGCGAAGCTGGTAAAATTCGTCCGATGGAAACGCTATGCAATGCATTAGGTGGCTCTTATAAAATTTTGCGTGATGGTCGCGTGTGAAGCTGATCGGCAAATGCGTGATGAAAAATTTTAGTCTGCACCAATTGGTGCACGTTCTGCCCATAAGGAACGTTTGGCCGCTGTGGTTGTACCATAAACAGTGACCACGTCACCGTGACGGTACCATATACATGGGCCGGAAAAATCCGGAGGGGGTGTGGAGCTAGTCTCCGTGGTCCCACAAAAGTCCAAAAACCGCCTAAAAACCGAAAATTTTCTCTCTCCTGGAGGGGGTAGCGAGGGGGATATGAACGACCGAGGGGCATACATGGGCCGGGGAGGGTCTGGGGGGGTTTGCCCGTCCCCCTACTTGGGTTCGACCCCCCAAACGACCCCACCCACCCACCTGAAGCCGACTTTTGTTCCTGACCCCACCCACCAAAATCGCCGCGACCCCCCCCCAACCGGCAGGCCCACCCCCAAATTTTCGGATTTTGACTACCCCCAACACATTTTTCCGGCCCATGTATGCCGAAGGGTTATGTATTCCCCTCACCCCCGGCCCATGTATGCATATATTAGTACCCTTACTTTCGCATTGGTACCTGTACCGGCACCATGGTACCCCTACCTTGGCATTGGTATCTATACCGGTACCATATGGTACCCATACCTTGGCATTGGTACCTGTACCGGTACCATATGGTACCCCTACCTTGGTGGTACCTGTACCGGTACCATAATGGTACCCCTACCTTGGCATTGGTACCTGTGCCGGTACCATATATGGTACCCCTTTCTTGGTATTGGTTCTTGTACCTGTACCATGGTACCCCTACCTTGGCATTGGTTCTTGTACCTGTACCATGGTACCCCTACCTTGGCATTGGTACCTGTACCTGTACCATGGTACCCCAACCTTAGCATTGGTACTTGTACCGGTACCCACTCCGTTCAGATTTCGTACCATAATGGTAGTGATACCATAATATGGTACCGTCACCATATTTAGTACCAGTACCCATGTCCATGGGTAGGTCTATAAAATCAGTCAGAGAGATAGATTTGCGCTGTCTTCAGGTCATGTCCAGTGCTCCGCCTTCTATGCCTCCCCCGCCGTTGCCGCAGGGCTACGGTGGCAGTCCAACGCACGCGCCCGTCGCCTCCTCGTTCAGTTCCGGCAGCTGGGGAACCCAGAACGGCAGCACCAGCACCGCCCCCTCCTACGTGCCTCCGCCGGCCGCCCAGTCGCAACGGCCAGCCAATCAGCGCACAGAGTCGGAGGACGCTTTCGAAGATGATTGGTCGGACGACGACAGCATCACGCAGGTGGGTCTACGGTAATTGGTGATGGTTGTTTTCTTTCGAAAACTGCTTTACTAGTCGGCTCTCTCAGCTTGATCTGAAGCGAATGACAGGCAGTTTTGGAGTTGGTGTTTGTTTGTTTGTGCGTCACACGAAGACTGATCGTTCTGTTGGTTTTGTGCGTCTGAAAGCTATAACTGACTGGACTGATGCAAGGGAATGTTTGCCCGTGACGTGGCGCCGCACCCAGGGGTATCTGACATAGACAAAAATTCTCTTCATACGAGCACTAACCTTCCTGTTCGTTGGTGTTTTGAAAGGTTAGAATTCTCCCCTTCCGTCTGCCTGAGAAACTGCTGGGTGCGGTACCGCATAGAGTTGGTGGTTGGTTGGGAAGTGTTTTGTGTGTGCTCTTGACATAATCACATTGAGCTTGGTCGTTAGAGCGGCCAAAAACTCCGAGCCTGCCACTACTGGCTAATCAGAGAAGATGACGGGCGCCCACGCATTACGAGTCTCTCCGATACTTTTCGTGCTTAGGCCGTCTGTGCTGCGCACCACCAAGAATTTATCTATTTGTGTCGTCGAGCTCGCAAATGAATTGATTGTATTCGTCGGTCGGCCCGCCCCTCCGCCGCTATCTCTGCTCATTTGGCTGGTGTCGCTGGCTCGTCAGTGTCAAATGGTCACCGTGCTCGTACGTCGTCAATTACGGTCGGACAAGTGCGAATTACGACACGTCGGCGGCGGCGGCGGGCTGCGAAAGAGCGATGGTCTGAATGAAACTCTACTTAATTTGGTCCCACATGGTCTGCTCTCTCCTCTCTGCCGGCCCCGGCCGCCGGCGGGCCTGGGGTTGCTTGAGCCGGGCGGCTGGGCGCCAAAGATTGACGTGCCTCGATTTGGAGTTTGGTGGCTGTTTTGCCGACCAATATCACATAGATCAGCGCCGTCGGCCGCGGCCCCGTTAGTTATCTGTAGTTGGCGTGTTTCTGTCAGCGACTTCATCTAATCCACTCCACTCCGCTCAGACATGCTGTTCGCCGGCGGTCACCGGCGCGCTTCCAAAGCTGCAGACGCAGTGCTGACCACACACCACCAGCAGCGGAGTAGAGCCAAGGCCAAGTCGAAGCGCTCTGAATCGCTTAAGGTTTTCTTTTTCTCTTGGCTACTAGCCAGCCGGTTCGGTTCAGGTGCAGTTTTCGATTTAATTAGTGGTGCTAGCGAAATTGCGGCCGCCCACAAATCGCGTTTTTGCGCTGACAGAAACGGCTCTTTGATATTCGATTTGCCTCCCTCCATCCCTCCAGACAGAGACCATGCGCCTCTGACTCGCAGCCCGCCAGCCAGCCGTCGGTGTTTGAAGTAGCATCGGGAGAATACTGTCGTCATTGATTGGTGGTCGATCGAAGAAGATGCTGTTCGTGCCGGGGACAATGGAGCGGCGCGGCAGTCTGCGACAGTCCAGCTTGGACGAGGGCACGCTGGCCGAGCGTCGCGCCAGTCACGAGCGTCGATTGATTCGACGCCAGTCGCGCGGCGCCAGCAAGGACGGAGCGGCCGAACTGTTGCGACGCAATCGCGGACGCTCCAGCAGCAGCGGCGCCGGCACTGCGTCGTCGGTAATTGAACAACGGACTGAGACTGTCGACCCCGAGGCCTCTAGACGTCGTGTCGGTGTTGTTGTGTGCTTTTCAGATCCGTCGCAAGCACAGACGTCGTGAGAAGCGCGCTTTCTCGCTGTTCGCTCCGAAACAGCCGCCGCCTCCTCCTAAGTCCTCCTCTGTTGCTATGCTATTGTCCATGTCTACGCTTCTGACCGGCGCCGCCGCCCGCCGCGCCGCCGATTCGAACGATCGACGCAGATCGTCGGCGGCAAGTTTCTGTTTATTTGCAATTGCTCTGCTCTGTCTTCTTGTCACTCTAGTTACTACATCACTATCAAACACAAAAGTAGGTAGGGGATTGGCCAAAATTGATCGCCAGGCCGTTTTTTCGAGAAACTTCAAATTCAGCTGCGGTTCAATCAATTTTGCATACAAGGTTTTTATTACTATTCTCCATCTGGCGTATTTGGATCAAATCAAAGCCTGTTGGCGTTCCATAGATCTGAATTTTGTTCTTCTGGAATGAAAAATATCTCACCACTGCGATCCGGTATTTGTCAATGCAGAATTGAAGTCGGAAAAACCTCTAGGCGGTCTGTTTTTGCCAGCTCTGTCTGCATGCTCTTAGTTCTGTATGTCCAAAGAGATCAGACTTTGCGATAGGCAGCAGACTAAAAGGATTGAAAGTTTCTGGAGTCCCCTAGAGGAGCTGCGTATTAGCTTAATTACCGGCTTGACTGACTAGTCTATTTCGATGTCTGCTGCTGTCTCTGTGCAGGGCTTGACCGCATAGCTTCACACTGCCCATGCATTTGCCACCAATGCTCTTTGTGTTGTGCAGGAGCCGGCCTTGACCAATGTGGTCAAGTCAGTGGACGACAACCGAAATCTGGCCAACAACAGCAAGGGCCGACGCGACAGTTCGGGCGATGAAATCGACGAGCGACAGACGAGGAGTTGGGCCGATTCGGCCGTCGTTCCTGCCATGCGCACTCGCTCCGACACCGAGGACAGTCGCGCCAGCTCTGCAGACCGGGACACGGAGGTCTGTCTGGGTGTTGCTTTCTTGCCAGCATGCTTAGTGGGTGCTTTGCTCGCCTCTCTGTACTGTTTTTGTCTCTCTGTGTGCGTACAATCGGTACCTGTCGATCTGTATGTATTGTGGCAAATCTTTGTTATGTTGTTCAGGAGCAGTCCTCCTATGGCCAAGGCACGTACAATTCCAGTCAGGGGCGCGGCGCTAGCTCAGGCGATATTTCATCGACACGTGGTCCTTCTATCAGGAAGAATATTAACAGGTCAGGTCAGCTTGTGCAGCCTGCTATTTTTTTCGGCTTACCTATGTATATGCATCGGCAATATAATGTGTGACTTTATGGTGCTGGTACACCGGTACGCGACGTGATGAGTCGTTGTCGATACTGCTGCGTAATGATAACGGTACCACATACAGTATAGTATCACTTCAAATGCCGGCACAGTTGGTGTAGTGGTTTAGGCCGCAAAGCCACTGTGCGCAGTATCGTGCGCTCATCCTCTCGGTGGGGCAAGTTTCTTGCGCAAAGAGTCGGTCGTTGGCACAAAGCCCCACCCAGGCCGTCGAAAGCTGGTGACAGCGAGTAGGTAAATGGGAACCGACTGGAGCTGCCTAAGCACCTAAAGCTACAATAGCAACTACACGTGTTGGGACAAACGGGTACGGGGGACAGCTACACTGAGACCCGCCCAATCTAACACCGAGCATGTGTGCCGGCTAGTGGTGAAGGCAGCGAAGGAAGGGCAGGGTGTGGGTGTACGTGATGGGCCCGCGGTGTGGCCTACAAGGCAGGGGCTACGGGCCCGCCCGGACAATCCTTCCATCCAACCATCACTTCAAATTTGACGGCATCAGTCAGTGCCGTTTATAGAGCCGAGTGTTTGTAGAGTGCTGTATACCGGTGTACTATAAATGTAAATAGATTTTTCTAAAGTGAGAGGTGTATGATACAAAAAGTGCCAGTATTACTGTTTTTTGGTCCTAAAACCCGTTTGTATGTAGAAAAACAGTGGATAATGTTGTCGCAGAAGTGCAGTTGTAAGTAAAGTACCCATTTTTTACAGCTAGGCCCTAATTTGAGCAAACACCCTCACATACCATTGTTAGTTTGTTTTTGAGCAGAATTTGTAGAGTACCATAATATACTGTAATACGGTACCGATTCCGTAAATGACTGACTGCTACGCGATTAGATAGATCTGAAGTGGATGCGGCTGTGCGAGTGAACTGATTGTCTTATAGGTTTTCCAATTTCGTCAAATCAGGCACTGAAGCATATATTTTGAATGCAGTTAAACTTGCCACGCAGCCAGCAGAGAGACAGGAAGTTGTGGTAAATAACTAGTAGTAACTATTGTAATTTACATAGCGGCGCCAGTTACTTTCCAGATGACGAACGAAGGGCCGCAGTGGGCGCCGATCCAGCAGAGGTACGAGTGCGTGGTGGACAAACCGAAGAAGGAGTCGAAATTTAAAGGAATCAAGAGCTTCATTGCGTATCAATTAACGCCTTCGGTCAGTGCAATAAAGCGGCGGTGGTAGCCAAAAAAAGGCGCGCAATTGTAAATTAGCTCATTTTCAGTTCAATGGCATTCAAGTGAGCCGCCGGTACAAACACTTCGACTGGCTGCACGAGAGGCTGGTTGAGAAATATTCCATACTGCCCATCCCTCCACTGCCTGAGAAGCAAGTTTCTGGTAGATCGATTTTATCTTCTCTACTGCCTGCCGTCGCCTAGTTTATGTTTTTTGTAGGCAAGTTCGAAGAGGAGCTGATCGAGCATCGCAAAAATATCCTCCAAATATGGGTCTCCAAAATCTGCCGCCATCCCGTGCTTTCGCGCTCCGACGTCTGGGTGCATTTTATGACCTGCACCGACGAAAAGGTTCTCTCTTCTAATAACTGTCTTTTTGAAAACAGATACATCAACACACACAGTCAGCCACTTACGTAAGCAATACGTGTAGCCGGCACAGTTGGTGTAGTGCTTTAGGCCGCAAAGACACTGTGTGCGCGTGCTCGTGCAAGTTTCTTGCCGCAAACAGTTGGTCACGCCGACCAGATCGTTAAATGAAGTTAGGTGACCGTATGACGCGTGGGTGTTTAGAAATGGAAGCAAGGCAAACGGAAAGCGGAGAAAGACGAGTACACCGGCGGCAACTTTTTTCTATCACTCACCGTGCCAACGCAACCACTCAACACCAATGATGTGTGAGTTTTGCTTGAAATTATTATAATTTCGACTATTTTCGGCGCTAATAATTTACCTTCTGTTCTGATTTCAGTGACAACCAGGTGGAAGCGTTCAGTCGGTTGACTAAGAGTCTCGACGAAAACATCAAAGGGCTGTTCGAGCGCGCTAACGATTCGGCAAAGAAAATGGCCGGGCGTAAGCGAACTGAGCTTACTAGTGGCGCTTCTTCAGTGATGATTACTTGCCTTTTTTAAGCGCAAAAGCGGGAGTTCCAGAAAATGGCCGTTGCATTCAAGGGGCTGGGCGATTCGTTCCGGCTCGACGACAGCCCTCGTAAGTTGCTGGAGACAGACAGAGAGTGCTGGGGCTGGAAGTTTGTTTGCAGACAATCAGAAAATAACAGACGCCATGATGCACGTTGCTGATTCGTATCACAGCATAGGAGAACTGTGCGAACATCAGGTACTCTCTGTTGTTGCCACTTAAGCCGGTGTCGAGAAATAAATACCTTAGTACAGTCTGGCAGTTCACGCCGTTTATGTTACCGGCACCATATAAGGTGCCCCCACGTTCGGGGACTGTGGTGATACCATGGATATGGTACCGGCACCGTTTATTGTAACCCTACCCAAGGCCATAGCTGCCGGTACCATGTACTATACCACTACCATATATCTACGAAATTTGAACGGAGTGGTACCATGCGGTACTGGTACAGCATACATGTAACAGGCGGTCTGGGGTCCCCCCCCCCCCGAGACGATTTTTCCGACCCCCTTCGATTTTTCTGGCAAGTAATTTTTTGAGCAAATTTTTGCGATTTTTTACAATTTCAGACCAAAAATTGCCAAAATCGCCTGCCAAATAGCACTTTTTAGCTGTATCTCAGCCCAAATTAGTGATTTTTGACGATTTTAGCCGAAAAAATGGGATTTTTTTCGATTTTTGCACCTGACTCCAAACCCCGTTCCCTTCGGCGGATGACCTGTTGCATGTATGTGGTACAGGTACTTTGCCAAGGTAGGTGTACCATATGGTGTACGGTGGTGGGGTACCTTATATGGTACCGGTACCATAAACGGCGTTTAGTGCCTGACTGTAGTACATATTATGTAATTGTTACATCTGTAGGTTTCTATTGAGCAGCCAGTCAATGTAATAAAGAGCGGTATGGTGTGTTTAAGCCGAAGAAAGATCTGGAACCATTAATGGACGCTCTGTACGCATACAAGGGACTGCTGTCGTCTGTGCCGGAGACAGTCAACGTGCACCGGTCGGCGTCGGCCAAGTTGCGTGAGCACGACCGAATGAGGGAGGAGGGAAAGATTTCGCAGGGAGAGAGCGAAACTATCCACACTCGCGTGGACACGATCAGCTACGCCATGCTGGCTGAGATCAGCCACTTCAATCGTGAGAGGGTGGACGACTTCAAAATTACCATGTCTGCCTTCCTCACCAATCAAATTGAATATTATCAGCAAGTAACTGTTGCTCGCTCTCTCTCTCTCTTCCTTCTGCTGCAAGTGTGCGTTCTAGATCGTAACTCAGTTACAAGGAGCTCTTCGCGAGTTCGAAACTGCCTGAGCACTCGATTCGGACTGGTCTTCTTCTGACGCCAAACCCCACCAGTATTTGCATATTATGACGGTGTTTCGGTGTAGATTTGCTCTGTGATCTGTTCAGGTCCCTCTGATTAGCTCTGAGTCTATGTGCTCGGTCTAGACCGGTTTTTATCATCGCTATATCCATTTTCATATTTGTCTATAAGCTGCCACTGCTTAATTCTACTGTTTTACTCTGTGGTCGTCGTCTGTGTACTGCGAATCTGTTATTTATTTTCTTTCCGTGTATTTTCTCCGTCATTCCACTTGTGTTTCTATTTCTTGTTGCTTCACTTTTTTAATTTCGAGCTTTTACGAGGGACACCACCCCGTTTTATAACAGCAAAATCAGAATTCTTGCACCTTTAACAGTTAGCGATTTCTCGACATTATCCATCTTTGAGTGATGCCGTTTATGTCGAGAAATGGTTGACTGCTTATTCCTAAAGCACAGTTAGTACCTACCGGTTTTTTTAGCGTTTTGCTCACACGCATTATTATTATTATTATTATTGTTTGCATTGGGCAATATTGACTGTTGCCTAAACTGGCGTTTGTACATTCGTTAGCTGTTGATATAGCTTTGCATATTTTACCTGGGTATACCAATAATTTCACAGTGTGCTTACTGTGCTTTTTTATGCATTGACTAGTCCCGAAATTGCCTAAATTCGATCTAACAATATTTCTGTTATTTTACGTTCTGTTTGGGTTTTGGTATCATGACTTTTATCGTGTTTTAAAGCAATATTCTTTTATACCGTACGTGTGTAATACCTAATAATTATTTTGTCCTGAATTTGTAAAAGAAATTTATTCCACTGTCAATTAGCTTTTACACTGCGATCTTTGTTCTCTTTTATCGAACTGTTGCAACGCCAACCTTGCGTATGTTCTTGTAGACAGTCAGGGTAGCAAAAAGTATAGCAACTGTAAGAAATTGCTAAAACGGTCTACGCTGCATTTCGTTTCCATCTTTCAATACCCTAGCAGGTATGTCAGCAGCAGCTGCAACGGCAATGCAAAAAGAGTGGCGTTTCCAATTGTTGCAGCATGTAGATATGCAATTTGTCGTGTAGGATGGGCTAATGACTCGTGTGCGCGCGTGTAATGGGAGCTCTCGATTGATTGGAGTGTCGGTCTCCGAATTTAGCAGCGGTCGCCTTCTAATGAGTGCACCTGAGCGTGTCGGCTCGGTTGCACCTGTCGGCGGTTCGCACAAAAGTTTGCGTGGGGTCGACTTACAGTGCCGACGATCGATCCGGTCTGTCTGGCCGGTCGGCGGTCACAGCTGCACTTCTCCGAAAGCTCTAAGCCGATTGCTGTCTATAGTAACACACACTCACCACTAATTCTAAATTAAATGCAGCTTTCGTAATGGCAGCCGCCGGCGAACCGTTCTTGTCTCTCCAGCCCAACGACAGCCAGCCCGGACCCTTCTTAAACGGCTGTTTCCACACGCCGATGGGATTCCTGAAGATCAAGTTCTACCTGGTCTCCGTCTGTGGCAGCGCCATATCGGTGGCGTCGTTCCTGGAGAATCTGCTGTTGGCCTACTTGTTCACTACGCGACCCCGGTTCAGAAATACCCACTTTTTCTATTTTTGGATACTCTCCTTCTGTGATATCTTCATGGCCGTGTCCTACGTGATGTTGATGGTGGTGCACGTACTGGTTGACTACCATGTCAGTCTCGACCTGCACTATTTCTTCCTCAGCTATGTGGTGCCAATGTTCGCGCTGTCGCATGTCGGAATCACGGCATCCAGTTTCCTCATCGTTTCTGCTTCGTTCGAACGGCTCTTCAAGCAAGTTTCTAACTTTAAACGCACTGTTTGTAGGGGCATTGGTACGTACGTACTGTACGACCGTTTTCCGCGACGCAGCCGGGAGGGAATGCGTCGTTTGTACGTACCGTACCACGATTGCAAAAAATCAATGATTTCGTTGACTTATACAGTCACTAATTTCTAGCTCTGTAAAGTCATGGTATCAACAAGTATGGTACCGACGTCCAAAAGCGTACCCAGAGGGGTGTATGGTGGGTGACACCCCCTTGCGAAAAAAATTGAGCAAAATTAACAGTAAGCGAATAAAGTACATATGTCCTACGTGCCGATACAACTATTTATTTTATGCTTAGAATGCGTTTCAAATGCGTTTTCAGGCTAAATTTTAAAAATTTTCTTGTCCTGGTCGGGCAGAGCCCAAACAGGCCTTTTAACAGCTAAAACTGTTCATTTCTGTGAATTTTACCCTCAGGATGGATTTCAAATGCGTTTTAGTAGGCCGAGTTTTCAAGCATTTCTCACCCAGGGCACCCTAGCCAGACAACTTCAAAATTGAACGCACTTCCCCCTTTGCAAAATCCACGCCACTGCCAACGTCAAAATATCGCCGACTGTTTCAGGGCCCAGAGCCATTTCGCCGGAATTTACGAATGGATGCAGGGACGCCGGCCGTTCATAGCTCTTCTGGCCTTTATGTTAGGAGCCACTCTGAAAGGCAGCGTCTTCTTCGAGTTGCAAGTGGTGCACCGGCCGGAATGTCTGGGCGACTTCGGCGAGTTTCGACTCGAACAAACGGAGCTGGTGCTGGAGCCGGACTACGTAATCTATAAGATCTACGTGCAGAACATCGGCTGCGTCTTTCTGCCCTTCGTTCTGCTCATCTACTGCAACGTGGCGGTGGTGATCTCTTTGAGACGTCAGAAGTTGGTCTATCGAAAATCGGTGGCCAGGAAAGACAGCAAACAGTCGCACGCAACCGTCATCCGCACCAGAGTGCAGGCAGTGGACATGAACCTCAATTCGGCCACTAGAATTCTGTCGGTAGTGGTAGGCAGTTACCTGTTTGCCAATGTGCTCAACGTCATAATAACCATGTGGGAGTATATAGACCGTGAGTCGCTGTTCAAAGATCACTGGCAGTTCTATGCTCTCAGCACCGATATCGTCAGTCTGCTGACCATTCTGTCCACCGTGACGCGTCTGCCGGTTTACTGCTACTGCAACGAAGGCATTCGAAACGAGACAAAAGCTATTTTGTGTCTGAATAAATCGGAGGATGACGTACGGCTGGCGATGGAGCGCTCCCGCTGGACCAACAAATGGATTCACAATTGGCACAAGGAAGACTCGGTGAACAGCAAGAAACAGTCTTGGAGCGTGTTGCATGTGCCCTCGCACAGACTCGATCGGAAGGCATTCGATTCCGGCTCGTTGCTGATTGGTGGCCCGGAGTCTGGCGAGTGCTCTGTCTCTCAGTTTAGAGCGGCGGTCGGCACCGACGCCCAAATTCCTTTTGCCGATGAAGACACGCATTCGGAAGTTTGTCAGTGTGAAACTAATGTCTGATTTGATTTGAATTCACCTGCCACTATGCACCTTTAAGCTACTACTGTTTTTCGGAACAAACCTTTTATTTTGCCATCTAAACTGTCTGCTGTCACTTTAACAGATCGAACAGCACGCGTATCCAGGATTTCGGAAGGGGGTGTAAAGTTGTTTTGGCAAAAAAAAGAACGGTCTACGGAATTCCGGCTGCCACTATCCTATGCGGCTGAAAGATAACTCATAAGTGTGTACTAGTGTACCAAGTTACAGCTCTCTGGGCCAAAGTTTCAATTTTGGGGTCTGAATAGGGCAAAGGGCCGAGACTCGATCGGTTCAGAGACTGACTCTTAACTCATATCTTTATGCGAAAACCATTGAGTGTGCGTGTATTCACAATCACAACTTCCGTTGGCAATGCATTCCAAATAGTTACAACTCAATTAGAAAAACGCTCTTAGCTAAATCCGAACGTGTATACCTAAAATACAGCTTTAAATTATGCCCTCTAGTTCCTAGGTGCAAACTGAAAAAAGTTCATACGTTTGCGTTAAAAACTACGTAAGTAACTAGAAAAAGTAAATACAAATTTCTGACAGGTGCTGAAAAATGAGCGCGTCGAATTGAACCCAACCCAAAATATCCCACTTTTTTCAGCAGCTGTTGTGTATTGCGCGAAAAGACGTTTGTATTGTGTTGGACAAAAAAGCAAACTAGCACTTTTCTCGCTTTGTATGTTTGGATTGTTGCCATGCAAGTTTGTGTTGTTGCTCTTGTGCGTTGCCCATGTTACGTTCTACGTTTAAGGCCTCGTTTCTCATTCTGCTGTGTGTCTGCGTGGTCACAACTGGTCAAGTGAACACATCTCAACCCACCGTGCAAGCCTGTCAACTCCTGTGCAAGCAATGCATCGCCCAATGTCAGGACGTCTGTCAGGCCAATTGTCTGTCCAAAAGTTAGTTCTCCACCGGCGAAAATACAGTACGTCCAGGTAGAAAACGTACAGTTATAGCAGTGGACAACAGAGTCACCTCATGCAGTGAAGTCTGTGCTTCCGACCGTTCCAAGCGCCACATTCTAGAGAAGATCGCGGCATCACTCGAACGCGGTCTTTGTTCCATTCCGAGCCGGCAGCGCCGCTCAACACCAAGGCATGGGAAACGGTCCCAGAGTCACAGATGGCCGAGATAGTTGACACGTTGGCGGGACCGGCGTTTGAAACAAAACAATTAGCTGAGGTTCTGAACAAACCCGAGTTGGCAGGAGTGGCTCCGGTGATCAACAAGTATCACTTGGAAGCGGTGCCGCAAGTAGAAACAGCCGAGAAGGAGTTGGCAGAAGCCGAGAAGCGTTTGAGTGACGCGAGAAGAGATAAGGGGCTCGCTAAGGAAAAGGGCGCGGAAGCTAAAGCGGGGGCAGAAGTAAAATCGGCTGAACGCAATGTCAGGGAGAAACAATTAAATCTGAAGGACTCCATACGAGAGAAGAAGGACCTGCAGATACAGTTGGAGCCATTGTTAGGCCGAGTTCGCCAGAAAAATACTGATCAAGTGGCTTCGGAAGCGAAGAAGATACCGGATAAGCTGCTGACCGACTTCCGCAGAGAAGCAGAAAACCATTGGCATCGTGTGCAAATGAAAAAGGAGCCATACCCCGCACAGCTGGAAAAGTACTTAGCCGACTTCGAGAGCCACCCTGCCCTCAGCAAAACCAGTTCTCTCTTAGCCGAACACCACAGTGCCGAGAGGAAACTTGACCGTCTACAGGGCCAAATCGCCGCAACACCTGACGTAACACCTGAGGTAAAAAGCTTTCAAACAGAAGCTCTTGAGCACGCCCAGACCAGAAGCCGTCATCTGGAGCAGCAACTGGAACCGGTTTTCGAACAGTTGCGAAAGCAAACTGTTGAGGACGCGGCCAGGTTGCCTCAGGAGACGTTGGAGTTGTACAGACAAGGTTATAAAGCGGAAAGACAGGCAGCCAAGTCTCTAGCAGATGCGAAGTCGGTGCAAGAGCCTGTGGAAGGTGCCGAGAAAAAGCTGGCAGGTGTGAAACGTCAGTTGCATCCCCTCTTTGTGAGCAACCCTGTGCTGAAGCCCGTGCACAGCATGATGATCGGACTCGATCGATTGGCTGAAAAGATGACGGAAGCGGAAAGAGAGATGGAGAGTGCCAATACCTACGCTAAAAATATCGGGAGAAGATATCGCGAACAGGAGCTGCAGAAAACTCGGTTAGAGAAGGCCGCCAAACCTCATGTGGAACGTAAGATTGAGGCCTACCGTGTCGCGAAGGAACGGCATGACCAGCGTAAAGCTCAATTGCTGCCATTCTTGAAGAAGCTCGGTTCGCTCTGATCTATTTTTGTTACTGATCTCATCACTACTAGCTTACTCGTTTGTATACACGCCGAGTCACTGTATTTGTACTGTACGTATTTGTCTTGTAAAATGAACAGACTAGTATTTCCTATAGTATCGTAGGTACAGTACAATACCTACTGTACATTACCTAAAATGGAGTTTTCATTGAGAACGCTCAAAAACCGTTCCGGACCGCCTGGCCGTTTTCCGAGTTTCCCCACTATCTTCAAATCGGCGCCATTCGATCAATTTTCAAGGGAACGAAAAGATTTTCGACACGATTATTATTTGTCTAAAGTTTGTTTTGCTGCTAGCCTTCTTTGGCCCTGAGTTATGCTCTTTCGGAAATGAACTCAGCCGAATTTTCAGACGTCAAATTTAAGAGACGGTCTATATAAGGGTCGACTCCTCCCGGACAAATCTCAACTTTTTGTCTCCGATTTGGCTAAAATTTTGTAATTTGGTACTAGTTTTGACCTAAAAAGACATTTTATCACCTTCCGGTCATTTTTGACAGGGTAACTTTTTCGACCCTCTTGCATATTTCGAGTCATAACTAGACCTATTTTGTAGTGACTACTAACTACTAACCACTAACTACTAATTTTTGGGGTTTTATGACGTCATCAAGACTACAAATTGAGTACGACTACATATTCAGATTTAGTGACTACCAATTTACTACAAAATACCTTTTGAATTTGTGAATTAGTAGTCAGCAATTTCTGGAATTTATTTGATCATATCATGCACATTAGCCATTTAGAAACGGAAATGGTGCCATTTAATCGGCGGGTTTTTGTTAATTGAGCTTTTTCACTATAAGTCCATGCCAAAATGATTGGCGGGTGGCGGAAAAATGCGATTTTCTCTAAAACTCTCTTCAAGACCTCTAACATTTTTTATATCAATCGATAGCAAATTACAAGTGCTACAAGATGCGAATATCAAATCAAAGGTTCGACGCAGTTTTGTATGTGTTTTTCGGAAAAAACCAATTTTCGGCAAAATCAAGTTTTTATAGAAGAGTCAAATCGACAAGCGGACTCCAGATTCTTATTCATCGTGTAATTGCGAGTTCGCTGATATATACATGTTTGCAAATTCTCGAATTAGTTTTCGGGAAAAACGGGTTTTTCGGAAGGGTGTACGAGTCAAAAAATTGTCTGCGATCCGTTTTACTATGGAAAATTGCCCAACATTTTTCAAATTTGACCCAAACGGTATAAACGGCCTCAAAACCGGCTCATGCTCACGAGTCAAACTTAATTTTGGTCCATAGAACCCATTTTTGCAGTCCGTTTAAGTGACTCCAGCCTCATGTCTAACGTTATAGAGAAGCAAGTTCTTGCTCAAGGTATATCCTAATCTGCGCAAGTTTCGCTCTGTTTCGCAAGTTATGAATATGTAGTCGTAGTTAGTAGTCAATTTGTAGTCAGCAAAAGCTGATAAGTACATAAATCGATTCTAGAGTCTTCAACGACTCTAATAATACTTTGATTACTGTTCTAGCTCAAAAGGTTGCAGTGTTATGGCCGATCAAAGTTGACTGAAATTGCCAAAAATGGCCCATTTGACCATTAACTTTGACCGGCCATAACTCTGCAACCTTTTGAGCTAGAACAGTAATCAAAGTATTATTAGAGTCGGTAAAGACTCTAGAATCGATTTATGTGCTTATCTTCAGGGTTGCCAGGTTTTCGGAACCCAATCCCCCTACTTTTCAGCAAGAAAACCCATACTTCCACCTACCATTTTCAAAAAACCCCTACCAAATACCCCTACCCTAGAAAGGCAAAAAAACAGTGGTGTTTGTGAGGTATTGAAGTCAAATTCTTGTATAAAGTAGTAAGTGAGCTAAACGATGGCTAAACTAATACTATAACAGCCACTAAAGCAAGACATATCGATGAACTGAATACTGAATATTCAGTTAAAATTTGTTTTTGAAAAGGTAACTGCGCGCTTTAAGCCCTCTTCAGTTCTTAAAAGCAAAGCATAGAGAAGCAAGAAACATGGAAAATCTGGGATTTTGAATGTTTTGCATTTCAGAAACAGATTGGGGTCCTTTACGCTATGAAAACCAATTTTGGTGCATGGAAAACTTGAACCATAAAATGTCCTTTAGAGTTGGTACACTATGTGACAGACACATCAGGGTTCGCGCCGATCTGGCATTTGAAAATCCGCAAATATTCCCTGACGAAAGCCAAAACTCTCTGTCTACGTTTTCACAAAATCCTAAAACTAATGTAAACTGTCTTGGTGAAAAGTGGCAGTGGCCCGCGACCAGGGACAGAAAATTTTCAAAAATTAGAATTTGCCTTAAGAGCGCATTTAAAACATATACTGGGCTTAAATTTGACAGTTTTAGTCAGTGGCGTACCCAGGATTTTGCAAAGGGTGTGAAATTTTGAAGATGCCTGAGCGAGAAAATTTCGCAAAAATCAGCCTTCAAAAACGCGCTTAAAAAGCGTTCTGAGCTTAGAATTAACAGAAATTACAAGTTAGTTGTTTAAAGTTTCCTGCCGACCAGAGCATGAAATTTTTGAAAATTTAGTCTTCAAAAAGGCAATTAAGAGTCGTTCTCTGGTCACATCGAGTTTCAGTATTCAGACCCAAAATTGAAACTTTGAGCTAGAGAGCTGCGAGTTGGCACACTAATACATACTAATGAGTTATCTTTCAGCTGCAAAGGATTAGTGGATCTGACGCTCCTGTCCTGAGATATAGCCTTCCGAAAATCGGTCCGCTTAACTATGGGACCAAAACTTCAAACTCGAATTTCTCGTTTCATACCCGGAATTTGGACCTAAAAATTGGGGGGTTTAGAGTACTTTTAGACTGCTTTAAGAAACTTTTGTCAAATTTTCGTTTTCAGAAAAAAAATTTTTTTTCGCCCCCCTTTACGCCCCCCTAGCTCGTCTGGAACCCCCCCAACCCAGTTTTTTTTATTTCAGAAAAATGTTGCGCTATCAATTACCTACCGTTTGGTGTGAAGCATTGTTTGCTCAGACCCGTGGAGCGTGAGAAAATTGAGGTCAAACATGCCCCGGTCGCAAAATTTTTGCACTTTTCTCAGGTCAAATATTTCCAAGTCCGGTTTTCCACCTACTAGTACGAATTCGGACCTAAAAATTGGGGATTTTAGAGTACTATTAGACTCCGTTAAGAAACTTTCGTCAAATTTTCGTTTTCAGAAAAAAAAATTTTTTTCGCCCCCTTTGCGCCCCCCTAGCTCGTCTGGGACCCCCCGAACCCAGTTTTTTTTATTTCAGAAAAATGTTGCGCCACCAATTACCTACCGTTTGGTGTAAAGCATTGTTTGCCCAGACCCGTGGAGCGTGAGAAAATTGAGGTCAAACATGTCCCGGTCACAAAATTTTCGCACTTTTCTCAGGTCAAATATTTCCAAGTCCGGTTTTCCACCTACTACTACGAATTCGGACCAAAAAATTGGGGGTTTTGGAGTACTTTTAGACTGCTTTAAGAAACGTTTCTCAAATTTTCGTTTTCAGAAAAAAAATATTTTTTCGCCCCCTTTGCGCCCCCTAGCTCGTCTGGGACCCGCCAACCCAGTTTTTTATTTCAGAAAAATGTTGCGCTATCAATTACCTACCGTTTGGTGTGAAGCATTGTTTGCTCAGACCCGAAGAACGTGAGAAAATTGAGGTCAAACATGTCCCGGTCGCAAAATTTTCGCACTTTTCTAAGGTCAAATATTTCCAAGTCCGGTTTTCCACCTACTAGTACGAATTCGGACCTAAAAATTGGGGATTTTAGAGTACTATTAGACTCCGTTAAGAAACTTTCGTCAAATTTTCGTTTTCAGAAAAAAAATTTTTTTTCGCCCCCTTTGCGCCCCCCTAGCTCGTCTGGAACCCCCCGAACCCAGTTTTTTTTATTTCAGAAAAATGTTGCGCCACCAATTACCTACCGTTTGGTGTAAAGCATTGTTTGCCCAGACCCGTGGAGCGTGAGAAAATTGAGGTCAAACATGTCCCGGTCACAAAATTTTCGCACTTTTCTCAGGTCAAATATTTCCAAGTCCGGTTTTCCACCTACTACTACGAATTCGGACCTAAAAATTGGGGTTTTGGAGTACTTTTAGACTGCTTTAAGAAACGTTTCTCAAATTTTCGTTTTCAGAAAAAAAAAATTTGGGGGTTTGGGGGGTTCCAGACGAGCTTGGGGCGCAAAAGGGGGCGAAAAAAATTTTTTTCTGAAAACGAAAATTTGACAAAAGTTTCTTAAAGCAGTCTAAAAGTACTCTAAAACCCCCAATTTTTAAGTCCCAATTCCTACTAGTAGGTGGAAAACCGGACTTGGAAATATTTGACCTGAGAAAAGTGCAAAAATTTTGCGACCGGGGCATGTTTGACCTCAATTTTCTCACGCTCCACGGGTCTGAGCAAACAATGCTTCACACCAAACGGTAGGTAATTGATAGCGCAACATTTTTCTGAAATAAAAAAAACTGGGTTGGGGGGGTTCCAGACGAGCTAGGGGGGCGTAAAGGGGGCGAAAAAAAATTTTTTTTCTGAAAACGAAAATTTGACAAAAGTTTCTTAAAGCAGTCTAAAAGTACTCTAAACCCCCCAATTTTTAGATCCGAATTCCGAGTATGAAGCGAGAAATTCGAGTTTGAAGTTTTGGTCGCATAGTTAAGCGGACCGATTTTCGGAAGGCTATATCTCAGGACAGGAGCGTCAGATCCACTAATCCTTTGCAGCTGAAAGATAACTCATTAGTATGTATTAGTGTGCCAACTCGCAGCTCTCTAGCTCAAAGTTTCAATTTTGGGTCTGAATAGGGCAAAGGGGCAAAACGCGATCTGACCAGAGAACGACTCTTAAAAGGTATTCTGAGCGGAAAATAGACAGTTTTAGCACATAATTGATTTATTTCTCTTATTTTTGTTTTTTCCTTCCTACCTTCACAGCAAGGGGAGCAGGGCAGGCAGGGCACCCTACACCCCTAGTGCGGCCACTGGATTTAGTACATATGTACTAGTTGTAAGACAGAGGCCTCGTTGGGACGCCGCCCAAACCAGGGCAAGAAAGAAAATTTTTAAAAATTAGCCCTCAAGAACCCATTGAAAACAAGCCAATCCTAGCACGTATTATTGGAGTGCCCGGAATTTTACAATTCATTACATTTTTTTACCCAGATTGCGGTGGTATGGTGTAAAAACTTGTGGAAATATCTAAATCTCATCTGTGCAACTGAATGCAAAAAGCAAAAACCCCTACTTCACCCTACCAAAACTAAAAAACCCCTACCAAATCCCCCTACCCCCTACCTGAAAAATTTCCCCACTACCGAACCAAAAAAACCCCTACAGGTAGGGGGAAGACCCCTAACCTGGCAACCTTGCTTATCTTATCATCCCAGTTATGAAGGAAGCTGATTTTCGCTGTTGCGCAAATTAGTGTTCAGAGCGAAACTTGCGCAGGTTAGCATATACCTTGGGCAAGAACTTGCTTCTCTATAACGTTAGACATGAGGCTGGAGTCACTTGATGGCGTAAGCATTAATCAGTGTTCTTTTAACAAGCAAAGATGTCAAATACAGATTGCTAAAATATCATACCAAATAGGGGGTGCTCGATAGTTAGGTTTGCAGTAACCTGACGGTGTTCTAGATCACAGAAATGAATTCAGCATCTAAAATTACCCCAGGAGATACATTTTGAGCAACATCTGAAGAGACTCACAGTAGCTGCTCCAATCAGACAAAATTTTGCAGAAAACAATTAAAATGAAAATAACTGGAAAACGCGACTACGTAGCGCCAAACGGACTGCAAAAATGGATTCTATGGACCAAAATTAAGTTTGACTCGCGAATATGAGCCGGTTTTGAGGCAGTTTATACCGTTTGGGTGAAATTTGAAAAATGTTGGGCAATTTTCCATAGTAAAACGGATCGCAGACAATTTTTTTACTCGCACACCCTTCCGAAAAACGCGTTTTTCCCGAAAACTAATTTGAGAATACCCAAACATGTATATATCAGCGAACTCGCAATTGCACGAAGATTAAGAATATGGGGTCGGTTTGTCGATTTAACTCTTCTATAAAAACTTGATTTTGCCGAAAATTGGTTTTTCCCGAAAAACACATACAAATCTGCGTGGAACCTTAGATTTGACGTTCGCATCTTGTAGCACTTGTAATTTGCTATCGATTGATATAAAAATAGTTGGGGGTCTTGAAGAAAGTTTTTGAGAAAATCGCATTTTTCCGCCACCGCCAATCATTTAGACATTAGTTATGACAACTTTTTCTTCATTGAAAAGCAATTTTCCTGCAATATTTTAGAATATTTGTTGAATTTCTGACTGTTTATAAACAAAGCAAAGTGTATGTTTGTTCGTTTCTTGGTAAACAAAATTTAATGTAGGTTGAATAATTAGGAATCTTTTGAAGTTGTATACAAGAAATCCGTGTATTTGTAAGCTATCCTAAATTTAAAACTTTCGTAGTAGAATTTAACAGGCATTTTTGGCATCACACTTTGTAGAAAAATAGATGATATTCATTAAATGTCTACCTCTCCATTGTTTGGTTCACTGTTTTAGAATTTCAAATTCTTGTTTTATATCCTAAACCTAGAAATTTAGTGATTTCATTCAAAATTTTGCTGACTTTAAATTGAATACTAACTACGACTACATATTCAAAATCGAGAAATTTTAAGACTACGCAAAGCATAGCTCTCACAATTGGTGTGCACGCGTCGTCTCAACGCCCCTGAGCGGGCGCGCATTCGTAGTCAGCCCGCGGCGCAGCACAGGGCAGGGGAGATGATAATCACTGGAATGGAACGCTGGAATGGAATGGAACGGTCATGATAATCGCTGGAATGGAACGGGAATCACTGGAATGACAAATTAGACTGTCAAAATACTCTAAACGCATCCAGCAACTATTTACTAGACTGTATGGGTCACCACCCCAGCGGAACAGCATAGACTAACACTTCTATTTGAATTACATAACGCATATGCTTATCTATTTATTTATTCATTCTCCCGAAATCACGTACATTTGTAAGAACATTACCAAAAAATATGGGGAAACGACACAAGTACTGGAAGTAATGTAATACACATCAAGCTAGAAAGATGAACGCTTAATAAGTGGGGTTTGGCCCAGCGGGGCCCGTTTGAACGGTGGCTGACGCTGAGCCTGTTAAAATGCGTTTCAATTTGACTGTTTCTGAACAGAGATGTGAGGTGTGTTTTTTCCGGTGTTCTTTTCCGTTTTTGTTTAAAAAAAAACCGGTTTTTTTCCTAAGCATCGGAAAAAAACATAAATCGCGGAAAAAACTCAAGCCTTATTGATGTCATTTTTCAGCTAAAAATGGACTTTTGAGATGCATAATAGGCTAGACGGGCTCAAAACAGTTAGAAAAACAACAGAAAATACCAAATTTCGCAAACTAAAACAAAAAGGCAAACTGCTGTAAGAAAATTTGCATATAGCGTTTATTTATGGAGCCTGTCAGGGACTATTTCATGGCTGTTTCGTGATTTATATTTCTGTTCTGAAAAGACTCAGGAAGACGCTAAAAAGCGTTAGGAATCATTGAACCAGGCTAGGATTTTCAGAACTTGAGCAAGAGTTTTTTCCGCGATTTTGGAAAATAACCGAAAAAAAACTGAAAAAATAGAGACCCAGGTTTTTTCGGAAAAATATCCATCCCTGTTTCTGAACTTAACCTTTTCTTAAAGATACCTGTACTGTGCGTGCCGTTACCGTCTCGTGCGAAAGAGAGTTCCATGAAGCAACTACCCTCACCGCAAAACTGTATTTTCTGCAGTCAAGTCGGGATAATGAGTGGCTAATTTTAAAGAATGCCCTTTGGTGTACGTCACTGGTGCTCTAACAAACAAATCTCCCTCTTTTAGGTCCACTAAACAGTTTATTATTCGGTAAACCAGCATCTAATCGTTTTGAAGTCTGCGAATCTCTAAGTTTTGAAGCTCAATGCCTCAGAGAGCAGCAGCTGTTCTAGGCGCTGAGCATAGTTCCTGTTTTGCTAATGCGGTAGCCTTGTAAAATACTTTGCACTATTTCAAGGTCGTATATATTTTTAATGAGGTAAGGGCTTTCAACTGGACTTCCATAGTTCAAAATGGGGAGTACAAAACTTTTATATAACCTTAGCAAAAATTTATTCCACGGCTCTGAAAAGCGCTAAGCATTGAATTTATTCTGAAATAAGCTTTGATGCAATTGACGCTGCAATGCTCACTAAATTTTAGATCTGGCGTAACAATAATTCCAAGATATCGGCTATTTACCACTTCATCTGTACATAACACAGATTTTCGATCGCATACAGTGTTTTTGGATTTGTCGCTCCTAATTCCTAAATGCATCAAATTTCATCGAAATCGTCAAAAATCGCGAATTTCGGCTGAAATACAGCTAAAAACTGCTTCCCCATGACCCATACCCAAAACCCCATCCATGCATACATGTACTAGGGGGGTTTTGGGGGGTTACCTCCCCCCCTGCTGGAAAGGCCAAACCCCCCCTCACCCCCCCCCGAGACAAGTTAAGGGACCCCTCCCCCCAACCAAAAAATACAAGTGGTGGTAGTGGCTCCAGTATTAACAAACTGGGTCAGAAATCACTAATTTTTAGCCTAAAATTCACTTGAAAAGCCTTTGGAAACCGAATTTGGCGTTTCCACTGCTGATATTTAAGAAAAATCGGTGTTTTCGGAAGCTCTTTTTGTCATTTTTGCTTGTTTATAGCTTTAAAACGCTATTTGGCAGCTTAAAATAGCGATTTTTAGCGTCCTTACTGAAAAAATCGTGCTAAAAACGCATTTCTAGGCGTTTTGGAGCTTTTTGAAATTTGGGACCCCCACCTGGGCGAAACCCCCCCTCGACCCCCCACCTGAGGAAACCCCCCCCCTATCCCCCTCCCCCCAGGTCGGCCCGGAGCTGTTACATGTATGCATCCATGGTTTCAATTTCGTCCATTTCAGACATGCATGTACCAGCCTGGCATACTGTATTTTAGCCTAAAATTCGCTTGAAAATCGCCGGCACAGTTGGTGTAGTGGTTTAGGCTGCATGGCCACTGTGCGCGATACGTCGTGCGCTCATCCTCTCTCACGGCAAGTTTCTTGCCTCAAAGAGTTGGTCGTCGGCACAACGCTCCACCCAGGCCACCGAAAGCTGGTGACAGCTGGTAGGTAAAATGGGAACCGACTGGATCTGCCGTTGCACCGAAGCCACTCCACAAAGCATGCCGCGTTGGGAAGAAGATCTACGATGTCAGAAGCTGTCTGAGAAACCAACTATGCCAGGAGCCCTCTGGCATATGGGGCACCGGCGGCCGTCGGCAGCTGTCAGCATCATGGCATCCACATGCAGGCCGCCCTCCTGGTGACCGGTGCCAGCAGCATGACTAGGAGTGGCTGGAAGTGAAAGGAGGGCAACGTCTGAGATGACGAATCACAGGGGTAGCGGAATGGACCTCGAGTCTGATCGCAGGCCGTAAGGCCCCCCGCACATCGGATCGGACCACTTTTGTTTCATCTGTATCAGAACGCAGGGGGCTTGTAACTGAGAATATACATACTGTACATTGTAGTTTTCACTAAATCAAACTACAGTACAACACAAACCTGCATTACAGACATTTTTACAAAAGATGACATTTTTTCGGCAACAGAGAACGTAAAAATTTTGTTGAAAACTCCAAAAAATTTTGAAAATTGGGGGAGGGTGGGTAGCCAAATCATAACGTAATTAGGAGGGGAGGGGCTCAGCAAATTACTACGACCCATTGCCAGGGGTAGGTGGGTCCGAAAACGGATAAAATGCCGTGACGTAATTTTTGGATGGCTCCTTACAGCGTTTGATTGAGTGTAGTGCTGCCATAATCGCGTTAATTCTTCTTAAACAATGGAGAACATTTCTTGGCAGCTGCATAGTTTTGTCCAGATTCCCGGTCGATTGGTCCATTCCCCCAGCTGGAAGACTTGATTTCCTTAGCCTAAATCTGAACTTACACTTTAAGCTCGAAAATAGGGCTTATAGTCAGGGTGGTCGACATGTGGAGGAAATAAGCCTCATGCCTTCAAATCGAACATAACAAACTTCCAGTACCAAAATATCCCAATCGCAATATTTTCCGATGGGATAGTGACCCGTATTTTGCATACTGTCTAGTAAACAGTTGCTGGATGCGTTTAGAGCGTTTTGACAGTCAAATTTGTCATTCCAGTGATTCCCGTTCCATTCCAGCGATTATCATGGCCGTTCCATTCCATTCCAGCGTTCCATTCCAGTGATTATCATCTCCCACAGGGCAGCACGGATTTAAGCGGCAAATTCAAAGGAGCGCCCGCAGCCGACTAAGCGCGGAGAGCCCTGCAACATGTGCCAAAGTCAGCCAGCCAAGCCACGCAATCAAATCAATAATAGGTCCACTTTCTGTGCGTGCTCGCCTTGTTCGTCCCTAACATTGAAAGACGTATTCATAATCGTATCGAAAAACGTCGACCGGCGAGTGTTGATAGGAGTCTGATCGCGTAGGGCTGTCTTCAGGTCGATCCCCCGTCACATCGAATTAAAGCCGTGTTGATAAAATGCACTGCGGCGTGTTGGCACGATGCAATTTTATAAAGCAGCTTCCCTGGGACACGATGACACACCAGCGTTACATTTGGATTTGAACTTAAAAATGTTTAATCAAAACTCCAAAACCTTCTCTGAGGCACCTCAACCTGCCTTCCGGCCGCTATCTCCACTGTTCTGCATACTAAAAAGGAACAAAATGAAACGTAGCCACAACAGGAGCAAGTCAGAGTGTGTCCATACAGCTCTCTTAATATCATACGTTTCAGCTACATTCCTCTGCTGTATTGCCGCATGTAGGTCAGCGCACCGGCTATGACGTGACTGATTGTATTCAATTTGTTGAGCCACTACATTACCCACGACACAACATTTGCACACTAGTAGTAGAGACCTGAGCGGCCGCCTTTTTGGCGGCCCGGCCCGGGAAAGCTAAAATCGATCAAAATTCACGCAAAATCACTTGAGCGGGTACTACAGTACAATAGAAGCATTTCTAACAATGCATCAAAGCTTAATGATAATCCAGATTCAAGAATTCCACCTTTTTTATTGCACTCTACACAGCATTTTCCTTCATCCTCGGGCAATAAAAACCCAATTTTCTCAGCCCGCCCGGCCCGGCTGAAATTCTCTGCCGGGCGGCCCGTACCGGTCTCTAAATAGTAGCAACGCAGTGCGACCAGAATCAGCACCGTTTGCATACACACAATCAACGAACAAATACGTACAGTAGCAGTTAAGTCAGGAAAGTCTTATCTATTCGGCGAGCACTACTGACATCAAAATTGTTCGCACCGAATGAGGCCAGTCAACTCGAAAAGGCAAGCCAAGGCGTGGAACAGATTGCTCTGTAGCTGAACTGCATTTATGTGCAGAAACTTTGACCGCATCCAACGTCACCACCCTGCCTGCATAGAACGAGAAAGATACATGGTCGCTCCAGCAAGCCGAACGAAAGAAACCGAAAATGGCATGAAGTATCACAGCCACCAGCATAATTGCGCCTGCAAAAGACGTACAATATGTGCATCTAACAGTCAGAGAAATAACAACTTATAGGTGTGGTACCACTAGAGAGTTTTTAACAGGCACAATATATGGGCATACGAAGTGTGCAATGCAAACCTTCTTCGCACGGTTTTTTAGCACACCAGAGATGCCAGATAGCACAAAATGAGTCTGGATGGGCCAAGTGGCCCAGCTCAAAGTGAGAGCACAATGAAAAAGCCAAAGAATGGCAGAATCAGTTTCTGCTAGTATGATGATAGTATATTCGGTTCGCTCGTTCGGCAGGCGTATTTAAGGATGAACTAACAAGTAGTAATCGAGGACTGCAGTTTGCGTAAGTGCACTGCCAGCAAACCGCCTTGCACTGGAACTTTTAGTTTCGTCCTGTTCGCCAAATTGCATATTTTTCTTGCTACGTACCGGAGATTTCCACTTAGTATCCCATGGGATATAACACGGAAAATCACGTTTTTCAGCGAAAACATTCAGGACAAAGCCATGGGATATTAACTGGAAACGGCATGGGATATTAACCGGAACCATGTTTTATCATGCATACAGTATGCGTGTGTAAAGAAAATTATTACAAATTTGACATAAACATTGCCGCCAAGTAATATCCCATGGGATATAAAGCGGAATAAGGGTCCATGCAATATCTCAGTGGGTTATTAAGTGGGGTGGGGTGGAAATCTCCGGTAACAAGTTTTTCATATGCAATAAACTTTGAACTTTAAACATTGCAGACACAGCTTTGCTGGTTAAATTTTACTTAATTTCATTTTTTTATGCCAAAAATTCTCGAATTTTACAGATCTTGAGTCAGATTGAACTCCCCTAAGAACCCCCTGAATTTTGAAAAATCCCCCAAACTTTCCCCCTAACCCCCAAAAACAAAATTTTGCTCCTAAAATGGGAAAAAGTCCCCCTAAATTTGGGGGAATCCCCAACCTGGCAACACTGAAGCACACGACACGCGCCCAGGAGGGTCGGCCGCCGAGTGGACTTTTCTCGGAAAATAATCCTAACTCAGATTCTGCAAGAACAGCATTTCTTTGCCGGTCCCTTGTCTTTAGACATACGGTTAGATCGCGAACATGGGAGCTACAGTAGACATTCGTGATTTTCATGTTTTTAGTCGGCCTACTTCAATAATAAGTCAGATTACGGTAGGCGCTCCCTCCGCACGACGGTGAAGGGAAAAGTGACAAAAATGATGGATGTTTATGTAGAATTTGCCTGGTTCCAATAGTGTTCTACTTGTTATAGTGTTCACTGTGCAGTGTCCCGTTTATTTTTCCTTTTTTACCAACACAAGACTGGTTGACTGATCGTAGCCGTTCCCTGCGATGATAAGCTCTGCAAACTCCGGTGTCTTCCTCCACTGCGATGTGTGTGACAAAGTTTTCCAATCCAGAAACGGCCGCTCAAAGTACAGGCGCGACCAGCACCCGTTGGCGCCAGGTGGATAAAACTTGACCGGTCATAGAATATGCGGCTTGTGCATTGAAGGTATATCTAACTATTTACCCTTCTTAACCAACGTTTTTACTTCTTTAGTTTTGTTTATGTCCATAACTTTTTTCTCTTTTTCCGCCTCCTTTGGTGTCACGTTTATGTGAATTATATTTTTTAGAATGCATCGGATTCAATCAACCATCTCTATTTCAGAATTCAGTTTGCCTTCTGAAGAAGCTTTTTTGAATACACATTTGGAATCTGCTCACAACGTCTTGCCAAAATTGAGATTCAGCAGTTTGAAAGTTCTTTTCTGTAAGTGGAAAAACAGCGTTCAGCACGGCCCCTAATAAAACTACAGGTTAGGCGAAAAAAGGACAAATTTTACAAGTAATATTTTAGGCAATTTTTTGCAACGGTTTAGAATTTCAGACACAATTTGCCCAAGCTCCATGTAAAACAGCATCGGTATTCGGCTGTATTTAAGCTACTTACAGTACAGTTGTACTTTGCAGTTTTTAGTACTCTACCTCCGAATTTGGCTTCAGACGGTTGGCCTGAAAACTAATCAGTCATAAGCATGGATATGTATTCGTAATAATGCGATTAAACCAAACATGCAACAGGTCTTCCGTTCCGCCGAAAGCGATTTTCCACTTAACTTTTCCAAGGAAGGGCAGTTGTTTTCCAGTTCAGTTTAGCAGTTTTGGTCTGGAAAGTTTTGCCAAAAGGAAGTGGTGGTCGTTGTTCGGGCCTAGCCAGTGAGCAGAGCCCCCACTGTTATGCATAGATTCAAAAAAGATCTACACACTTTGTCTTTATGCAGACTGATTCGGAGGTGAACATCTGTCGAAAAAGAGAACTTCAAAATCGGAGCATCTTTACTAAACAGTCTCGGCAGGTCGGTAGCAGACCGAGGTATTTTCGTGGGAGACGTCGTGCTGTGCCAAACGTAAAGCCAAAGACAAAGACGTTTCACAGTTGTGGTGTGGGTGGAATGTCCATTGTGCAGTGCCTGGTTTCATACTGTTTGTGTTGAGGACTGTCTTGTGCACTTGGATGGAAAAGAAAACTTTGTTTGTGGCAACTGTCTGTTAGAGGAAAATGCACCCCAAAATCCCTGAAACTTTTGATCAGAGCATATTGCTAGACTGGCGAAGGGGCGCATGTTTCGAAGTTCACTTTAACTGATTCGTAAGCAGTGCATCATAGTGTCTGTATCAATGATTGCTCAACGATTTGTTTAGTACTCTTCTATTTTTTCCTTGCTCAAGCTGATTGATTATTATCTGAAACTTTAATCTGTAGTTGTACTGTTACTCAAATCTTTATTAAACGTATGTTGGCTTACATCCATGTTGCTTGGTATTAACGAAAACGTCTATGCTTTAGGACTGTACGTTCTCCTTATTGCAAGTTTAGTATCGTAGAAACTGGCACAGACGAAGTTCGGAAATTGTCATTGTGACACATAGAGGTAAGACACAATTGCCTTTCAAACATGTATTCTGGGCTTTAAAATTGCTTGAAAGACAACTGATTGGATAAAAAGTAGTATATAATGTTTAGAGCAGAAAAAACCGCTTAAAAACCTAGTTGCATGCATGTGACCTGAGTCAGTACAGTCAATTTTAAAACGGACAGAAAACGCTATTCTCTCATTTTCAGCAACAATTTTGCTGAAAGTGAAAGTAGTTGACACTGACAGTGGTTGCAGACAAATTCTGAAACCTCAGTTCGGGATCTAACAGTCTTAATTCACTACTTCCGTAATAAAAACCAAACTTTGCCTGAGTCATTTACGTTAAAAATGTTCTTTCTAAATAGTTCTGAAAGCGTAACGGACTTTAAACGGCAAAGACACCGTTTATTTTGCAGACGCGTTTGGTTAGTATCGTTGCGTCTTTCAGACTGTCGCGTATTTTGTTGATTTTCTTCAAACACGCTCGGCTCCCATGTTCGCGATCTAACCGTATGTTTACCTTTAGCTTTCAGATTTGACCGTGCGGTAATCTGAAATTCTGCGGCGAGCTCATCACTTCTTGTTTCTACACGTAGCATCGAGTAAGTCCATCTCGCTTGGTGTGTAGAAGGAAGAGAGAAGAAAAGAGCGCTCGGACAGTGACATTGCACTGTTGGTCGGCTGGCAGACACAAGTTGCGTGGGCACAGCAAGCAAACGGTGAGCGCGTAGGTCTCAACGGCACGTGGACAAAAGAAAGGTGTAGCAAAGCAGGCAAGGCAGCAAGCAATCGGCACAGCACGGCAGAGGTGCGGCGGTCGGCCGCGCAAGTTGATTTAAAGTTGCCGCTCAAATCTGTGCTGCCCTGTGCTGCGCCGCTGGCTGCCTGCGAATGCGCGCCCGCTCAGGGGCGTTGAGACGACGCGTGCAATTGGTGTAGTTAGAGTAGATTTCGACTTTTTTAGTCCAAAAGAGTTTGCTTGACCACCTTTGGCCGGTCATAGCTCAGTGATGACGCAAGTTCTGATATAACCCCTCCTAGATTCAGAGACAGTGCACAGTAAAGTACATACAAGCATCTGGAGTGATTTCATTTGTGTACGTTACGTTCCCGTGAATCGGAGGGCATGCTCACCGACTTCCGAAATATTGCTGTTCGTGTGTGTGTGTGCTTTCTTTCATATTCGCGTACGACGCAACCAGTTCTGTTGTCAATCTAACTGTCACTCTCTAAACAAATTAAACGCAATACAGACGTCTCTGCTGCGCCGGCTTCAGTAGAAGTGTAGGGTGCCACAAATGTTACAAGTATTATTCATTCAAAAAGAACACCATTCAAAAAAGAAGAACTTCTTCAAGAACACCATTCAAAAAAGATTTATTCAAAACGGTTGAGATTTACAGTTGCTCAGTAAAGAATCTGTTGGGTTGTTGTTTTTTGGCAAACCCTGTATATGCCTACTGGTTTGTGTTGTTGGAATGGACACTCCATTTTAGTTCCGATCCGATGTGCAGGGGGGGCTTTTACAGCCCTACGCTCAGACCTTGCGATCGATTGCGCAACCCCCGTGTTTCGTCATCTCGGACGTTTTCCCTTCTATCACTGCCAGCCACTCTAGCCATGCTGTTGGGCGCCAGGTACTAAGAGAGCGCCTGGCGCATTGACGTCATAGTGCTGACAGCGTCCACTGCCGCCCGGCCGAAGAGGAGTAAACCGGTATAGGCCTTGTTGTGTCGTCTCAGCCAGCACTTGACGTCATTGATCTTTCTCCAAGTTGGCATGCTGTAGGAGCGGCTTTGGTGCTATGGCAGATCCAGTTGGTTCCCATTTTACCTACTCACTGTAACCAGTTTTCGGTGGCCTGGGTGGAGCGTTGTGCCGACGACCAACTCTTTGCAGCAAGAAACTTGCCGCGCCGAGAGGATGAACCACTACAACCGCTAGGGATGCAGGGGCCGCCGTGACTCAGAGGGAGCGAGCTACCCACTGAGCCAACGACGCGGCTCCATTTTAGTTAGTGTAAGGTACTGTACCTATGGTAGCAAGGAAATAGTCTGTTAATTTTACAATTACGTACAGTACAAATACAGGTATTTGGCATGGATACAAACAAGCAAGTTAGTAGTGACCACTAACAAAAATGGATCAGGCTGTAGCGAACCTCTTCATGAGTGGCACCATACGAGCTTCGAGCTCTTCATACCGTTCCTTTGCGACACGGTAGGCCTCAGTCTCACTTTCCACAAGAGCTTCCTTTTCTTTCCAGTCACTTTGGTAACGGTTTTTGAATTTCTTCATTTCTTTAAACACTCTCTTGGCCTCCTCCATATCTTCTTTCGCTATGGCCATTTTTGAATCCAATCGAAACAGGTCGGTCATCATGCCAGTATAGTTGTTGTTCTATGTTATGCTATAGACGTCATCAGATGCTAACTGTGCTCAACACCAACAGTGTCCGCCTTCCACCAGTCGTAAGACAGCGTGCTTTTAAACTGATCCGGGAATGCACTCTAAATCCAGCAACCTTTCTTTTTCTTTTATAACCGGTTGCTTGTTGTATTGGGTCGGTCTGTCCGTTATTTCAACATTCAAACCCTATCCCGGCGTGGCACTTACTGTCTGTCTGTCTCAGTTCGTCCGTCGGCAACCTTCTTTTGCTGTATAAACCCTTTCGGAATCACCACAGTCCTTTTTGGGGAGAACTGATACAGTACACAGGAACTGAAAAGCTCACCGTTTGTCTTTGTCTTTTTTTGTGTTCTCCATGTGTTCACGGAGTGCTGGCATATTTGTGTATATCTGTGCTGTTTAGCGAATGCGATTTTTCGTGTGGTACAAGTTTCACCTCATTCTTTATATGCTGTGCTTTACGCTGGATTCTTGAAGCGTGCCTGTTGTAAAAATGCATCAAGTTAGCTTCTAGCTTTCGTGTCTGTTACAAGTTGCTTGAATTGAGAGCTGTTATGCTGTTCTGTCATTTGATACCTGTGTGATAGTAGAGGCTTGGTTGGAACCGCCTTCGTCACAGCAGGCAGATCAAACATTCATAACTGACCTCCAGCCATGTGGGTCTTTGCTTAGTAATAAAACCTTTTTGCAGATAGAGTTGTTCACGACTCGTGGCCTCCGTGGCTGGTCCCCCCGACCCGACGGATACAAGCAAACAACAAGAGTTACCGTTGTGAAACCAACACGCGTTGTACATTAAAACTGGTTCTGCTCTAATAGGTTAATCCCTTCTTCGGTTTCCGACGTCAGGTCATGTGTATGTGCATACAAAAGACTCTGTTTCACTTCATAGCATTGCAGAAGTTGAAACGATCTAAAATTGTATTTGGGCCACTTTGGTACAGACCGTCTAAACAATAGGCGACTTTGATCGGGAGATACCAACGACGCACCGTTCGTATAATATCCCACCCAAAAGTATTTTCCAAATGGCAGTTAGTAGTTTACGCACCGTACGCACCGTTCGCACCGTTACGCACCGTACGCACCGTTCGCATCAGAAGCGACCACAATTGGGCGCCGATCTTTTGGAGTGGTGAATTTGCTTAGATCGATCAGAGAACCGGTCTATTTCAGCTTGCATTAACAAATTCCGAGTTTTGGTGGAAAAGTAGTTGGAAAATCAGCTTCTTTACAATTTAAAAAGGAAAAAGGTAAATAATCCCGTGTGTCACTGTCACAGCGGCCCCCCGGCACCCGTGGAAGCGGTGTGTTTGTGGGTTGGAAACCTGTCGAGGCGATGGGAAGTAGTCAACCCAAAGCCCAACCAAGGCCGTCGAAAGTCAGCAATGGCAAGTAGATAAATGGGAGGGGAGTGGGTAGGGTTGTTGTTAAGGAGACTGCCGGACCTTCTGTCTCTTCCTGCTCTATAGCAGTTGGCTACTCCTAGTCCGAAAGGACAAAAAGTTACAACAACAAAATAACAATTGGACAAATTGCATAAAATGCAGCGGAACCACTGACAGCATCACCAATATCGAGTTTGTCCTTGGTCTCAGTCGTGAAGTAAAAACATTTCGATTGTTAGTTCAATGGTTGCCCCATCATCGAAACCCATCAGGTCCAATTTTTCGGCCAATCATTTCCCATTTTGGTACTATGTCAATCAGAAGAGGTGCCGATTTGATGAGACGTTTTTGCCTGACGAAATTGAGACGTTTAGCAATGGGTGTAAAGTTTCGGTGAATTTTGTTATTGTACCCCGATTTTTGAAACAACCAAACACCGTTCCTTTCCCAGAGCCAATCCTATACAGCTGTACATACATACATGGTGCATAATATGGTAAATTCTCTTTTCCAATGCTTTAGATAACAGCAGCTTGGAAAGCATTTTTATGCATACCGTAGATTCTCGGGAAGAGAATCAGAAGAAAACTAAGCAACAAAAGCACTGCACTACAGCAACTGTGTGGAGATGCACCACAGCTAACAGAAAGAAGCTAATACGATGCAAGCATCACGGAAAAAGCAACTGCACTAAATGACCAGAAAGCTGCTCTAACTAACACCGAATCTTTGGGGGCGTGTATTAAAATTACGTAATGGCATGGGGGCGGGAGGTTCGCCAAATGACTACTAATCATTACGTTGGAGAAGAGGGTTGGCGACTTAATTACGTAATTTTTTCAAAGTGCAGAAATCACTGAAGTGGCCATAATTTTAATTGTTTTAACGTACAGTACATGTACATGTAGTTTCGATTTGAAGCCTTTGGGCGTACATTATCTCAATTTCACTTTTAGTTGTAGTAGTTGTGAAAGTCAAAAGTCCCATTTTCAAAAGGGTGGTGTGTAAAGCACTGACAGGGCCCTTTGGGCGAGAGATGATTCTACTGCTATCAAATTTTTCCCTGACCGGACACGAAATTCCCTGAATTTTCCCTGATTCCCTAATTTTTTAAAATTATGTGACTTTTCCATGACTCTCTGACTTTTCAGGTCCCGCACGAACTCTGGTTTATAACTATCGATTATCAGTCAAGTGATATGGCAGCAGCCCTAAAATCCATGAGAAAACACTTTGGTTTCATTGACTCGGTTCTTTCCCCTCCATCTGCTGCTGCTCCCTGGTGATGATGGTGACAATTTCCGTTTCTGTTCTGCACATTCTGTTTTTTTTACTGATGCTTTCTCGTTAAAAGATTCAATACACCCTGCTACTTTTCCACCAAAAGGCGTAATTTGTTAATGCAAGCTGAAATAGAACGGTTCTCTGATCGATCTAAGCAAATTCACAACTCCAAAAGATCCGGCGCCCAATTGGAGTCGCTGCTGATGCGAACGGTGCGTAACGGTGCGTAAACTACTAACTGCCTTTCCAAATAGATAGACCATGGCATGGGCGTACGGTACCGAAGTGGCCCAGAACGGCATGTAAGGTAACCTAACCAGACTCGAAAAGATCGTCTGTAAAGTGTCTTGCCAACTGAAACTTTGGTTCTGTTTTAAGTCTAGGTTGTTTAGTTGCAGTTTCACAACAGACAGACTAAACATGGTTAATAATAGTGAACTCTGCCTACATATAAAAGAAGCAGCTATTGTTGTGCTGTGAATGGCTGCATGTCTATACACTTTGGTGTTGTTTTGTGGCACGACTAATAGTAATTATAACTAATTTTTTGCCTAGTACTATATATATATTATTAATTAGGTTAAAAAACCAATCAGAAAGAAGAAACTTGCAAAAATTGAAGGAATGGGCGTCAGCCATATTAGCAGAGGACTTTCCTACCTATGCAGGAACTAAAGACGCAAAACAACAGGGGAAAAACAATTAAGAATGGCCTGAATGCGAGAGCGCATCTTTGGCAGGAAGCAGCACCGTCGGCGTCGTCTGATCGGTGGGGGAAAAGGCCGCTAATGGGCGAAAGGGGGAGATGATAATCACTGGAATGCAACGCTGGAATGGAATTTAACGGCCATGATAATCGCTGGAATGGAACGGAAATCGCTGGAATGGCAAATTAGACCGTCAGAAGGCTCTATCTAAATGCATCCTGCAACTATTAACTAGACTGCACGGGTCACTACCCCAGCGAAACGTAGACTAACACTTTTATTTGAATTACATAGAATTATATAAGGCTACACTTATGTAAGCTTTTAGGCTGAACCTACGTTCATTCGACAAAATTTAAAAGTACGCACGTACAATGTACTGTATGCAGTACAAAACTGCAAGCAGAAATACTACGTACTTGTGTCGCGTCTTGGCCACGGGTAGTTTACGCTATCCCGTGTGTAACGGCGGCCCCGGCATCCGTGAGAGCGGTTGTTTGCGGGTTCAAAACCGGTCGAAGCGACTGGAAGTAGTCGACGTAAAGCCCAAGCCAGAGCGCCGAAAGCCGGTGACGGCCAGTAGGTAAATGGGAACCGAACTGGCACTGCCGTTGCACCTACAGTGTATTGGCAGCAAAGGGGAGGGTTGTTTGTAGACAGGGCTACCCCATTGAAGTGCTCTGAAAAGAGCGAGGGGTGTCCTGAGCTGTCCGAAAGGACAGCGGAACTCGTAAACAAACAAACAAACAAACAAACTACAGGGAGTCCCACAAATGACAACATTTCTTTTTGCTGCCACTTCCGCAAATGTTGACCAATGATGAAATTTTGAACATACATACCACTTAGCACTTTTAAGAGTACTTAGGGTAGTGGTACCATGTATGGTATCACCACGTTTGGGGAATGACCATTGGTGCCGGTGCCATATATGCTACCACTACCATATATTGTACGAAATTTGAATGAAGTGATATCATATATGGTACCGGCACTTTATATGGTGCCAGTACTATAAACGGCGTAAGTGCCTGATTGTTACAGTTACTGTATATGATGTTACTGGTACTTGGAGTAG
This sequence comes from Sabatieria punctata, assembly GCA_030248155.1. Classification (NCBI taxonomy): domain Eukaryota; kingdom Metazoa; phylum Nematoda; class Chromadorea; order Araeolaimida; family Comesomatidae; genus Sabatieria; species Sabatieria punctata. Next base: position 21,744 of record JASANB010005974.1, on the reverse strand, counting down.
TGGTACCATGTACAGGGTGTGCTAAAAAACAATCGAACAGACTTTTAGTGAAGCAGATGTTAATCTCAACTACTGTTGCTAAGTAAATTTATTTGAAATATAATTTAATTATAATTTACTTACCAAACAATTCACTTTTATTAGTAAATTCCTAAAAAAATATAATTAAAATTATACTTCTAATTTACTTAAGGCAGAAATTCACTTTTAATTTAATTAAAATTATAGTTTACTTACCAAACAATTTACTTGTATTAGTAAATTTCTAAAAAAAATATAATTAAAATTACAATTATAATTTACTTAGCAACAGTAATCTCAACCGATTTGAATCAATGTTTTTTGAACGAAAGACAAATAAATTCTTGAAAGATTGGTGAAATTTTTGTCATGATACCTCAGGTGTTACGTCAGGTGTTGCGGCGATTTGGCCCTGTAGACGGTCAAGTTTCCTCTCGGCACTGTGGTGTTCGGCTAAGAGAGAACTGGTTTTGCTGAGGGCAGGGTGGCTCTCGAAGTCGGCTATGTACTTTTCCAGCTGTGCGGGGTCTGCCTCCTTTTTCATTTGCACACGTTGCCAATGGTCTTCTGCCTCTACGCGGAAGTCGGTCAGCAGCTTATCGGGTATATTCTTCAGTTCGTAAGCCACTTGATCAGTATTTCTCTGGCGAACTCGGCCTAACAATGGCTCCAACTGTATCTGCAGCTCCTTCTTCTCTCGTATGGAATCCTTCAGATGTAATTGTTTCTCCCTGACATTGCGTTCAGCCGATTTTACTTCTGCCCTCGCTTTAGCTTCCGCATTCGACGCGCCCTTTCCTCAGCCAGCGCCCTTTCTATTCTCGCGTCACTCAAACGGTGCTCGGCTGCTTCCACTTGCGGCACCGCTTCCAAGTGATACTTGGAGACCACCGGAGCCACTCCTTTCGTGCCGTCCAAACTTGTGTGGCGATCTAACCTGCGTTCGAAATCCCGTCTCGCTGTTTCTATCTTTCTTGTAGCACTATCGCCTTGCAGTCGCTCTGCTTTTTTTGATTTCTTCTTTCAACGTCTCCACAGTCTCGACCATGCTGTTCATGTCCGACTTTGAGACCGCTTCCCAGTCCTTGGTGCTGAGCGCCGCTGGAGGCTTGCGACCGAAGAACCAGCCACTGCTTGCTGCCTGTTGCACTGCTTCTCCTGCTACCTTCTCCACTGCCTCTGCACCGTGTTCGAGTGATCCCGCGATCTTCTCTAGAATGTGGCGTTTGGAACGGTCAGAAGCACAGACTTCACTGCATGAGGTGACTCTGTTGTCCACTGCTATAACTGTACGTTTTCTACCTGGACGTACTGTATGTTCGACGGTGGAGAACTAACTTTTGGACAGACAACTGGCTTGGCAGACGTCCTGACATTGGGCGATGCATTGCTTGCACAGGAGTTGACAGGCTTGCACTGTGGGTTGAGATGTGTTCACTTGAACAGTTGCGACCACGCAGACACACAGCAGAATGAGAAAAGAGGCCTTAAACGTAGAACGTAACATGGGCGACGCACAAGAGCAACAACACAAACCTGCATGGCAAACAACACCACAACCACCCAAACATACAAAGCGAGAAAAATAATTATGCAAATTTGCTTTTTTTGGTGTTGCACAGTTCTTCCGAGAGAATAAATCTTGTATAAACTTCAAACCACTAATTACTAATTTTTGGGGTTTTATGACGTCATCAAGACTACAAATTGACTACGACTACATATTCAGATTTAGTGACTACAAATTGACTACAAAATACCTCTAGAATTTGTGAAATAGTAGTCAGCAATTTCTGGAATTTATTTGGTCATATCATGCACATTTAGAAACGGAAATGGTGTCATTTTATTGTGGATTTTTGTTAATTGAGCTTTTTCACTAGTTTTGACAACCTTTTTGTCAATCAAAAGCAATTTTCCTGTTATATTTTGGAGTATTTATTGAATTTCTGACCGTTTGTAAGCAAAGCAAAGTGCACGTTTGTTTGTTTCTTGGTGAAGAAAACATAATATAGGTAAAATAATCTGTAAAGGTAAGGTAAAATAAATCCGTAAAGGAAGGTAAAATAAGAACGAAAATATATCTGTTTAAGTTGTAAACAAGAAAACCGTGTAATTTGAAGTTAATCCTAAATTTGAAACTTTTGTAGTAGAAATTAACAGGCATTTTTGGCATCACACCTGGTAGAAAAATAGATGTTATTCCTTAAATGTCCACCTCTCCATTGTTTGGTTCGCTATTTTAGATTTTCAAATTCTGTAAACCAAGGTAATAAGGATCGACAGCGTGAGACAGGTTTATTAGGATTAAATCAGAACACAATACAGTACAGCAAAGCAGCGGCGGAGCAATAGGGCGATTCTCCCGTAGCAGAGAATCGGAGCCGGCCGGACTGACGTCGGCTGCGGCTGCGTGGGGGCGGAACCTAACTGGGGCGGGGCCTATACGGCGCACTCTTTACAATCTTCTTTTATATCCTAAACGTAAACATTTGGCAATTTTATTCAAAATTTTGCTGACTACAAATTGACTAATAACTACAACTACATATTCGTAATCGAGAAATTTTCAGACTACTACTAACTGAGACTACAAATTATTTTGGGCGATTTTTAGAGACTACTAACTACGACTACTATTTAAAATTTGTAGAAGAAATAGGTCTAGCATAACTCGGGATCAAATGATCGTAGGAACTTGCGAATTGCATATTTAGAATCAGAACATCAAAATCAAAAGTGAATAGATACATATTTATGAACTAAAATAACGGTAGTCGCACCTTTGTGGGGTCAAAATACGCCAAATGCGTATAAACCGCATTCCATTTAGACTTCGCGCACTGATTGGAATTTGGGCCTTGTAAAACATGTGCCCTGGCATAACATTTATTGAGATATAGATACAGACCTGAAATGAATTTTTGTTGGCATGAACTTTCTATGTAGGCACTTTAATGAAAAATATGCCAAAGAACCTTGATTGAGCCAAAAATCGGACATTTTTTTGGCTTACCAGCCCCTCAGCCCCCCTCAGGCGCTCCTACCCCCCTCAGCCCCCTCAGGAATTGAAAATTCTACCCTCAGCCGAAATGCTAGCCCATGTCTGGTTGGGAGGTCTGGTTCTGAGGCCAAATTCTGAGCGAGGGATGGTTGGTAAAAACGCTCAAAAAGTCGTAAAAAGCGCTAATTTTGGCTCAAATACAGCTAAAAAGTGTTGTTTTACTGGCAACATTAGTGCCTAAAATTTTAATGAATTGGAAAAATTTGCTGAAAAAATTACTTGAATTGCCAGAAAATGCCAGAAAATCGAAGGAGTGTCTGAAAACTCATCTCGGGAAAGGTCTGACCTATGTATATCGGTGGAGACGGACCCCCTGTCCTTGTACATGAATACCGAAAATGTGTATATATTCACTGTAGCTCCAACGGTTCCAGAGATATACACAGTCAAATTTGACCAAAAATGCTAAAATGGCCCTTTTCGCGATTTTTAGATTTCCAGAGGGTTGAAATAACTCAGAACCAACTCAACCGATTTGGCTGACATGCACATACTGTATGTTAAAAAACCTGGAGACCCTGGGTCTGTCTTATAGCAGGTGGTCAGAAAGCAAGGTCTGTCAGGGGGCATTTTCCAGTTATAAGACCCGGGTCTACGCTCAGAATGGTGTGTTTTCGTGTATATTTTTTACAAGATAACTAATGAATATGGAGTTTTTGAACTCAGGTCGTTCAAGAATCGTTTTAAAACCAGCGTAATCTTGGTAAAATTCTTGATTTGATAGGTTTAGATAGCTGCTTTTAGCATGTGGGAGCTTCTAAGTTCCCTAAGTTTTCAAAACTTGTTTAAAGCCGAGCTATTCAGACTTAAACGTACCGTCAGTTGTTCCAAAAATCAAAACCAGTGTATTTCATGCTTTTCATGCTGAACATCGAGTTTTAACAAGACCTATGTCTTATAACTGGTGCAAAAATGTGACCCCAAAATTAGGCATTTTCCGGTTATAAGACCCGGTACTGTTTGTGTATGGTAATGTGAGTAGTACAGGGCGTGACTCTGGGGTGCCACCTACGCAATTTACCTCCTGCGATTCTGGCACGCTAATTTTGCGTGCCAGAGTTACGCCCAGTAGAGCGGCCTCGACTTTAAACTCCAGGCTGCCTCCCACGCGGTCTGCGGTTTCTGCGTCGGCCGAATTTCATTTCGTTCATTTCCTTCCCTTTTATTTCTCTACTTTACCTTAGCACCTCACTGCTTGGAATCAGGACAATCAGTCCGAATAACGGAGAGCTGAATTTTAAGTGAACCCCACCTACACGATACTCACGTCACTTTTCCGCCGTGGCGCCGCCTTTGTTATACTGTACGGTCTCTTGTTCACATAAAATTAAGCGCCGTGAGTCACAGGTAAAAAAGCTCGGCCGACCAATATTACGTCACGTTTCATCACGCTCGGCGGCAGCGCCCTCCAGTTGAGCTTAAGTAAAGCTATGGAGACGAGTATTTTGCTGAACATCTGCATGAATGACCCTGTTTTAGCACCCCATTTTGTCGGTGTTTTTGCTCAAGATACAATACCGAAACAAGTAGACCATCCTGCAGCATTGATAGCTAATACGGATAAGAAACACTTGTCTGGAACACACTGGATTGCAGTGTTTATTTCTCACGATGGCAGTGGTACCTACTTTGATTCCTATGGGCGCTATCCTATGAAAGAATTTAAAACATTTTTGGACAAAAATTGTTTGACTTGGAACTATGTGGGACGACAAATACAGCTGCCACTTGCAACTACTTGCGGTCAGCACTGTGTGCACTTCCTATATCACATGGCGCGCGGATCAAAGCTACACGACTTTTTGGACAAATTTGGCCCCAATTTGATTAGAAATGACGAATTTGTGGCAGATTTTGTGAACAAAACATTTAATGTAAAAACCGAAGTTATAGACATTGATCATATTTTTAAATGAATTGAAAATAATAAAACTTATTTTGAGAAACAAGCACCGATAATAAAACAAATCATTGCAAAAGCGGCAGTTATCTCTATGACACGGCTGCTCATGCAGGAGCCTTTTTTTCCATAATTCAACAGTTTGCGATAATCAACCAGGTTCCTCCATTTGCCAGGCTGTGCTCTGATCCAGTAGTTCAAAACCGCATCGCAGTAAGTTACCAACCAGGTGGCAACAATGTCTCCAACTCCATACATTTTGCGTTTTTGACAATGGACCATCAATGCTCCCGTGAATGCGAACAAGTGCACTATGCGTTCCCATGAAATGCCTTGTATAAATATGCAATCTGCTGTAACGGAGTAGTCTGTAAAGTTGGTTTTCGCCGATAAACGCATCCTTGCCACCATTCTTTGAATAAACTGCATGTTGTATTTTTCGTATTGCATTGCTAACTCTCTCATGGCCAATCTGACTTCATCGATCTCTGGTTTCAGGGCTGGGCAGTCCGGCCACGGCACACCACTTTGTTCTGTGCGCCACTTCAGATAATCGTATGCCACAAAATCATTCGCCGCATCGCTCTCATACAAATCTTCATCGGCGGATTCTCTGTTGTAATATTCATCGGTATCGTATTCGCTCTCGCAATCTATGTCATCCAGATAATACAGACCGTCCATCGCAACCGACCACTTCCTTACAATGCTTAGCAAACACTGAAAGCTTGTTAATCGATAATCCTAAGTCCTAAGTGGGCGGAGTTTGAAACAGCCGATCAATCAGAAGATTAACATTGCGCAATCTTGTGCAATACTGATTTTCGTGTCGGGACACAACCACTTACCTCACGATTTTTCTTGATAGGGCCTAGTCCTGAGAAAACTGGTCATTGTTGGTTTTGAGGAGCTGCCGAGATGTCGCTTGCTGAAAAGTGTCCCAAACGTTTCAATACGATGAGCAGAGACCAGATCGCCGCTTGGCTCTCTGAATTCAATAAAACTGTGTACGCTCACTTTGTGCAAGTGAGAGATGGAACCCGAGCCGTTGTGTCGTTGCCAGCTAGCAAGCTGGAGACCATGTTGATGGTGATCGGTTACATGCAGAAGAACCCTGCAGATGGAAAGCCGGCGATGTTGCATTTGCGGAATCCGAGGGGCATTGCTACGGAGGTGCAACTGGTGCGAAGCGATCTTGATGGCGACTACCGTCTACGGTTGGTGGATGCCAGTGGGCCTGACAAGGTGTTGAAAGAGATTCAGATCTCACACATCGGCCCGTTTCAAATGATGCTCAATCTGATGCACATGAGTGCTTCGCTTATGAGCTGTGCCCGGCGCGAAAAGCATTAGAGTCGCAAGATGTTGAGCAACGCGAACACGAGCAGTGACGATATCGCCAAGCCATCGAAGAAGAAAAAGCGGATCGACACTACCACCCCATCGGTAGAGGCAGCCCCGGTAGTCAAGGGCGAAAGCGCTGACGACATGGAAGCGCCAAAGAAAAAGGGACAAAACGGACAGTAGCATGAAAACAAAGGTTCGATTTGTGTGCAGACACCATTTATTATGATAATCTTTGCAAGATTTATAAACCATAATCCATGTGCACATTTCTGAAACGATCAATACTCAGCATATTATCGTATTCCGCCAAACAAATCATTTGGATACCTCCTTCCGGTACAGGAGTTCCAAACGTAACATCGATGGTCACCGAACCTTCGTGCACCAATTCAAAATGGCTACCATCTTCACAATCTGCACTCAAATCAAACACAAACAAACAGTGAGACTTAATTATTCTAAAGCATCAAAGTTGTCCTGATGTTCATTAATTAGTATTTAGGTATTCTTACAATAGTTGTTTGAAAGAAGTTTAGTCAGATTTTGTAGAATTTTTAAAGTGCGTTTAAACTTTTGCTAACCCTTTTTCTGACAGATTGACTTAGACCGGTTATAACTTCACCATAACGCGACCCATTGCAGCGCAGTCTGCACCTCCTTTTTGGTAAGATCTCAAGCTATGCAACGGTGTATAACACTTATCGATTACCTCCAACAAATCAGCGAAAAGTCAGTTTTTCTTGAAGAGGACAAGATGCGTTTAATCTTTTGCACCCCACTGTATATATCTGTTTCACTAACCTATTTCAGAAATAAAAGCTTGTTCGTAAAAACACCATTGTGACGATTATAACGAAACTTTAGACTATCTACAGGACAGACAGACATCTTCTGCTCCTTCATTCCACCCAACGAACACGACGCATGAAAGTCCTGGTGGTACAGGAGGCAGTTGAATACTTTGTTGATGCTGTCCGTGTCCGTTTTGGGAGTTTTCTTGCAGAACTTGCACCACATTCTTGCAGACAGTGTTTACCAGTAGTGTTCCGACGATATCAAAATTCGTCGATATTCGATATCGATATCGATATCGATATTTTCAACTCAATATCGATCGATATCGATATCGATATCGATATTTATAGTTATGCAAGAAAATCTCAAGATTTGAAAGAACAAACTGCTCTCACTGGTTATCAGTCAAGCACTGATGCAATCAGCGGTCTGATATAAATTAAGTAGAGAATCTAAGAAAGGTAGTTGCCCTTCTGAAGCCCTTCAATGAAAAGGTTGACCCCTCAGGAACTATGGAACTTTGCTGCTCCATAGCTATGGAACTGTTGCTATGGAACTTTGCTGCTCCATAGCCCTAATTTTGTGCGCCGTTTGCTCCGCTGCCCTGCTCTTTGGGGCCATCCACAAACGACCTCGTCCCAAAATCCCGACTTTTCGGACCCCCCTCCCCCAAAGTCGTCTTACGTCGTTTCATGGGACCCCCTAAGCCGACATCGTTTTCCATTTACCCCCCCCCCCCCCGATTAAAATGCAGTACATATAGTACTATCATGTTTTCTTTGCTGTCATACTGCGTAATCAATTGAATAAATCTCTATTAACCACTGTGGGAACCTTTTCTATATTTAGACCCTTTGCCAGAATCTACTTCAAAATCTCGCAGTGGTCATTTCTCCCCAAACAGGTGCTACTTCCAGCCAGTTTATCCAGCCAAGAATATCTTTGTTGACCTGGGACCAGATCCGGAAGGGTACTATGGCAGATTTCAGGCCGATGAAGCTTTGTTGCGGTGGGAAGAGTTTATTTGTTACGTTCAACAAGAACGGGACCGCTGTTATGCAATGATACCCGAAGTCAGCAATCTGGAGAATGTTTCTGAACTAGCCAGGTATGTCTCTGGACGCCTTATGCCAGCCACCAACATAATTGGTTTCGCCTACAGTTGGTAGGTATACCTGAGCCTGAAACCTAGGTATTAACCTAAAAATTATGAACCTGAACCTGAACCTACTTGAAAATCAAAGTACTTACCTGACACCTACTAGGTCGGTACCTACTTTTTTCTTGTCTTGAGGTCTTGAGGTTTTTGTTGTCTTAAACTTGCCGGTACAAGTAGCACTTACTGTCAACTTTTGAAATTGGTTAGACCAGATATTGCTTGACGCTCTACAGTTTTGTTGTTAAAAATGGTGTGCGTGAAGCGTCTAAGCGTGTATTATCTGCACCTACGTGTACTGTAGCTTAAAAATGAAGGCGGTTATAGGGAAAGGCCCCATCCGGAAATTGCCTTTGTGGTCGTTTTGGAACTAGGCAAGGTCAAAGCAGAGCTAGATCAGTTGAAGGCTAGAGTTGAGAGAAATGAACCTCTCAGCAGACAGAACAACCTCCGTTTCTACGGCATATCAAAGGAAGATCTCCCTTCTAGTACCACATTAGAAGAGGAAATTACCAGATTGTTGCAAGAGGGTCTCAAGATCAGGTCGCCAGACTATCTGGATATCAAAAAGAAACTACAGAACTATCACTGGTATAAGGATCTCTCTCGTGGTGACTTTGAAAGTGGCCCGACTCATATTTCGAGATTCGACTCAGTTGCCACCCCTGACCATTACACACCATTATAGATCACCAACACACTAACCTACAGTGGGGTGCAAAAGTTTAAACGCACCCAGTCAGGTACAAGAAAAAGTGACTTTTCACTTATTTGTTGAAGGTAATTGGCAAGTGTTATACACCGTTGCATAGCTTGAGATGTTGCGAAAAGGTTGGCCAGACTGCACTGCAATGCGTTGCTTTATAGTAAAGTTATAGCCAGTCTAAGCCGGACAGTCAGAAAAAGGGTTAGCAAAAGTTTAAACGCACTTTAAAACTCCCACAAAATCCGACTCAGGTCTTTCAAATAAAAGTTGTAGGAATACCTAAATAGCAAATAATAAATAACAAGACAAGTTTGATGCTTTGCCATGATTCAGTTGGCCCTGTTGTGCTCTTTGTCCAATTGGCATGCAGAAGATTGAACCTGCTATGGTGCCTTGTATCAACGCGATCTATAGCACCAGAGTGCCAGTAGCACCTTGACAGATCAAACTTACTAACATCTGGTGTATGTTAGAAAGTTTGGCATGCATGAATTTCAAGCTTTTTAGAAGTTACAAGTCATAAACGTTGGTAATTATGGGCTCAAACCAGATAATTATCCCACTCGAAATAATCGGACACAAATATGTGTCACGAACCTTTCGATGAGCCATTAGAATTCAATTCCGAGCCGATTCGCGATGTTTTTGACCCTTTCAATTGTTCATGTCAGGGTACCTATATGTTCAAGTACCACCCGAGCCTTTGGTTCGGATTTTTCGGTTGAAGGTTCAGCCTCCAACTTTCACATGAACCTTTATCCGTACCTATAGGGACATCAACCTGAACCTCCACATGTACCTTTAGTCAGCATTACGAACTTATTTTCAGGTGGAAATTATGAACTTTTACATGGGCCTTTCTATTATGAATATATGCATACCCGAACATTGAATATGTTCGTTTTGAGGGCAACTTCAATCAGAACTATTGTGAAATTTCTGCTAATTTTTGTTCTGCTGGATATCGAAGCTCAGGACAACCATTGTGACAGTGATCTGACCAATACTAGTTTCAAGTTTTATCAATTGTTGAAGGGTGCGGCCAATTGACTGACTACCACCCTAAATCCGATCACACCAGTGGTTTCCAACTCGTTCACATTTCACACAAAAAGCAAGCAAACACAACAAAAGTTTACAAGGAGGCCTTGGTCCTAGCTCTCCTAGCATATTTGTTAGGTTTAAAGTTAGATTCAGTTAAAGTTAGGTTTAAAGTCTAGTTAAAGTTTTTGTGCCGCGGTGGTGCATCAGGCTGATTGAAGTGGCTGTGCTAAATGCGCACCGCATATTTCAGCGGTTTCATGATGTGGACGGCAACTATACCAGTGCCAGGGCTTTCAGGTTAGCATTTACGCTTTCAAGTTCAAATACAGGACAAGTGCATTTCAGACTCGATCTTCTTTACCAATTGTAACAGGCAGGTCGCCTGCTGGAGGCTAACCCGAATGCCCCTCTGCAACCGGATACGCCTAAGTTGAACGAACGATTCGCTCTCCTCCAGCCACAACTGACCACCACAAAGGCCAACGCTTGGTTCACTCAACCTGACCTCATATAAGGTTCCGCCTAAAGCCCTAAAGCCGCACCCTGTTCAAAGGCTTGTCGAGACAACCATCGGTCGTTGCATGGCACACGCGCAAAGAATAGACGCTAACACTATGTGCTACCGATGTCAGGTTCGCTTGTGTGTTGGTATGTGTGACTGGCTCATTCACCGTAGGCCGAACTTCTTCAATGACACGAAATGTAATGGCAAACCTAACAAATATGCTATGTGTAATGCTTGCACTCCTGTTTGACTTTGCCATCTACGTCTTGGTTGTTTGTTTCTAAACTGCTAGTAAATACACGTCTGTTGCATCAGCAAAGTAAACAGGAAAAGAACATCAGTTCACTTTGATATAGGTAGAGAAAACATAGGCACAGAATTTATATCGAAAAAAGGTCGCAATTTATAGGCACGGAACAGATAGGTACAGAAATGATCATGGAAAGGTTCATATATATGTTCGTATATATGTTCTTGAAGTTGTTCCGATTTGACATTGAAAGGTTCGTCTTGGGGTACCCAAATGTTCATAGAATTTTCGACGAAGGTTCTTCTGGAATTTGACTTGAATCCGAACCTTTCAATGGTTCTGCATTTTTTGGTTCGACTGAGGTGAACCAAAAACGTCCATTCTGAACTGCGAATCTGAACCTTTAGTTCGGATCGATAGCCTCAGAACGAATCCGAATCTCCAATTTGCAAATCCGAGGATAACAGAAAAAGGGGCCATCATTTCGAGTGGGTTATTGCACACTGCCGAATGCGCACGGACGTGGACCATCGTATGGTGGCACACCCATTGCCCTACGTGCTCATACAAAAGAGTTATGTGCCGAATACCCCGTAAAATCGATGATAAAAACCAGACAAATTCCAAAAATGCAAAAGACCTCAGAAGAAAATTTTATGCTGGGAGGTCATGCACTATACCGATCGAAAGCTCTCAGTCCGCTCTACAAATCGTATTCAAGACATGTTGAAATTTCATCCTCAGTTCTCAGAAATTTGCATGTTTTTCTGGAGCTATAATTGAGGGTTACTGACCAATGCACAGTTGCTGGGCAAAAAGAGGCATAAAACAGGTACGAAACGGAAATGTGAGTACAGTTTCGGAATCCTGAGATTGTTAGCTATCGTTTGGTGGGTGAGCCGCCGCGATTAGAGCAAGTGGGCGACAGCCGTCAAAATCTGTCGAAAAATCAGTCAGAAAATGCACCATTTTCGACCCAATTTTTGAATGGTCGCCGTTCTGGCGTACGAGCCCGCAGAACAATGCGGCTTCCACGGCTGGATTGCCCACGCAATTATCTGTGCAATGCGCTATTAGCTGGCCCTCTAGCTTGAAGGGCGCCAGAACGGTGCGCACGTTTGTCAGATGTTGCATCGGCACTACTTTTGCTAGGCAGAAAAATTCGAATTTCGTGCCAACCAATAGACGTAGAAAGACTGGGGTTATTGTGTTTGAAAGTTCGCCGCAAACCACGTCGAATGCTGGGAGGCCCATTCCTCTGCCCCTTTTCCCTCAAAAGTTATAGGCGCTTGACGAAGTGGCGCCCATCATATTTTGGAAAAGTCCGTCGTGCAACCCCCCCCCCCCTGGTCAGAAGTTTAGAGCAATAGTTGATTTTTTCAATTTTGATAACCCTTCAGTCGTTTGTCGTGGTGGCACAGAAACGAAAGGACTAGATTACTTTTAGCAAGAATGCATAAAAGAGTAGCAAGAATCTGCCACTCAGCGGTCGGCTGAGTGTCGATGCCGCACCATATGTAATTACCGGAGGGGTAGGGATTTGTCTTTGGGAATATAGCTGCCCCCGTTGATTCTTTAAGTCTACGGCAACATGATAAAGGGAAAGAAAGGTAAAAAAGCTGGAATATGCATGCATGTGACATGTGTTCATGGCCAAGCTCATGTGCTGCGTTCAAAATGGAAAATTTCACAGAAATCTTGCAATCTTGCCTTGAAACTGGACACCCCTTTTACTTATTGCGATGATTGAAGATCTTAGACGAAATATGGAATGACTGCCGTTGTAGAAAATCGCTAAAAATTTTGTGAACGCCATGCTTGCTCAGAAATCAGGTTGCGCTGCAATAAAGCGCATGCGCAATTACCGCAGGGGTCGGGAAATTATGGTGCTGCGCATTGACACTTGGCCGGACGCTGAGTGCCACATTCTTGCTACTCTTTTGTGTATTCTTGCTTTTTGTTTTAAAGCGGGCGCATTTTATACTCAGTTTCTATTTCTTTCGTATCCTATTCGACGCCGCAGCCATGTGATTTTTTCTGCTACAAACGTGCGACCATTCGCGCGTGGGTGGGTGAGCTCTCTGTGTAGGCTGTTGTGTATCGAACAGCTGATTTGGTTGGTGATGTTATTATTTTTGTAAGCCTGCTCCGTTTGAGCTGTTGGGTCTAATTTTCATTAAATGTTTCGCTTTCCAGTTTTTTATAGGGTATCTTTAATATATGCCTTTTGTTTTTTGTACCTATTTTTGTAGGTAGTACATCGCAGCACAAAAAAATCCCATTGTATGGTACCTAGCTAATAACATTAGATTAAAAAATTCTGGCAAATTTTTTTTATGTTTACTACACACGGGAAGGCAAAGCACCCGGGAACCTAAAGTTCCCGTACTTGAAAACCCGAACAATGTGCTCGTATGTATCTGCTCGATATAGACGTCGAGGTAGGTAGCAGCAGTGTGAAACATGCAGTAGCCAGGTAAGGTCCCCCGGTGTCCGTTTTATGTTTTTGGTTCCCTTCCCGCGCTCTCTCCCATGTTGTGTAGACGTATACGTTTTTATTGCCTTCTAAAGATTTTGGCTGACCGTAATACTTACATGTGATGCAGATAGGAAGGAGGAGTCGATCGATTCGATTTGATGTGACGGGGGCCGAAAAGAAACGGCTCTACGATCAGACCCGAGGGCCCATTTCGCAAACCCGTGTAAAAATTCGATCAGATCGAACTTGCCACCGACCCGAGGCTTTAATCAGCCTCAGTCAGCTCCTGGGTAGTCAAGTCAGATACCTACGCCCCAGTATCCTATCTCTACACCACGGCCGGTGCATCACATTGTGTGATCAAATGTTTGGGCGGTTTCTGCTCCGCTAACCAAAAAAAACATGTTGGATTATCCGCCAAGCCTATAAAATAAACTGCTTAGTTAGACTGTCTACAGTCGGTTCGTACCTGTCTAACTGAGATACCAGTGGCAACCCATATTTCCCTCCACATCCGAGTGTCCAGGTACCCACATAAGCTGTAGCTTCTTTCGAAGCGTCAGTCCTTGTAGTTCCATAACACACTCGGCAACCAACTTATAGTTGATGCGTGGTGAAGTAGGACTCGTTTGTAACACAACCTTTGTCACAGTTTAGGTAGCTACTCATCGTGGTTGTGTCGTTGGTCGTTTGTTTGTGCACTAAACCTGAACAACTCACTCAAATCGAACAGAGAGAGAGAGAGAGCGAACAATGTAGTTACCGGCCGGACATGCTGTTAGTCTGTGGAGGGACCCGGAGTTGCCGTTGTGTCGGACCGCGGATGCTTGTGTGAATTGCTGTGTCTGTCTCTAGATCGGAATGGCCCTCTCAAATCCGGTCGGCGGTATGTCTAAAGCGGTGTCATCGGGCGAGTGGCCGGTCTGACTGTTTCAGCAGGATTCATGTCCAACGACCCCATTTTCAAAGCGTTCAGCAGCGCTCAGGACACGCCGTGCAGCGCGTCTGCGGTGGTCAAGGCGCCTGCCGGTTCCCGTTTGGTGCAGTACATGCAGTCGAGTGGCGGTCGCAGTAAGACACCGTCCGGCATGTCGCCTTACCAGAACGGCATGCACGACCTGCCGCATGCAATGATACCGTCTCCGTACGGCGGTGCCACTCCCGAACTGGCCTTGTCGACCGGAACCGGCTCGCAGACCATCTTGTCGTCGCCGACACAGGCCTTCTCTGCTCTGTCTTTGCAGCACGGGACCAACCACTCCACCACTCCCGACTCGCATATGATCAAGATGCACCAAAGCGTTAGTGTGCCCACGTTCGCCAGACAGCTCTCCAGTTCTTTCGAAAGTTCTATTCTCGTCTTTTCTTTCTTCAGCTGTGTCTGTCTGTCTGTTGCAGGTAGTTACCCTGCCACCTGTTCTCCCACTAGTAATGGCAATGCAACAAGGAGCATATCTCGATCTCCAGTTGGCGTGGCCGGCAGTTCACAGGATCCTTCCTCGGGCCAATTCTCCGCTTTCGTACAAGTATTAGGCGTTTCTTTCTTGTCGTATTGTTTGGTGGACAGCAACCCTTTAGACGAACACTAACCTTTTTGTTCTCCTATGCGCCTGACCTGCGAGAACATACGGCATGGAGAACAGATAGAAAAGGCGAACACAATTTTAGCGCTTGAGCTTAGTGCTGTGTTCTAGTGATTTGGAAGGGAAGAGTGTCTGTACTTGTCAACGTTTCAGGAATCTGTGGGTGGCACCACGTATTTCTATAATGCACCTCAGCCGTCACCTGCATCAGGAGCCGGGCCGGGAGCCGGCCCATCGCAAGAAGAATCTGAATTTGGTCGACCGCCCGTGGTTACCATTCGCTCGGCTGGCTCTTCTGAGTTGTTTCTTTTCAGATGTTGCCAAATTTCTACAGCTACAGCTCACCTCCGCCTCATATAGCAAGGTTGCGGCCGAAAGGCGCTGGAATTGCGTCGTTTTTTATTCCACCAGAGTTGAAAATGGTAGGAAGGATAGTTGTCTGGTTGGTAAAGCAAAAAAGCCGTTTGTAGGAGTTGATCAACAGGCAGTTGCTTACTCATAGTCAGGTTAATCCAGAACAATACCCAGATATTCCTCAAGAGGTAGACAATTACCACAACTTGGTGCCGCTTGAACCCTATGCCAAAGATTCTGTGGCTCGACCCGGTTTCTTCGTGGCGCACGCCAGTGTTGTTTACAAGTCCGTCAACTCCAAGGATGGACTCGTCTACTGCCTCAGACGCCTACTCAGTAAAACCCTTTTACTGCTTAACCACAATCGTACCGGTTACAACGGAATTTCCGTTCTGCTTTACAATCCGTATGCAGATTTATGAAGTTTCCTGGCTTCTCAGGTTCAACCGGTTGCATTACCGAGCGTTGAGTACGCCTTTTTCTCTGCAAACTTTCAGTAATTGTTCGGCACTTTCTAAACGATGGCAAAAATTGGCCCAATAATTCACAGAAATTCGGTGGTGGGTTAGGGATGCAACCAAAGTTCGATATTATTCGGTATGAACCGAATAATTCGGTCACTAGTGCTATTCGAAGTCGGTATTTTTCAAACGGAATGTTCTGAAACCGTTAAAATTACATTGTTTTGCTTAAATTTGTGGAGAAATCACCGAGTTATTTCTTCTTTTACTTCTGTCTGTTATTTACAAAAATTTGGCAAACAACAACTATTTCAAACGAAAAGTTAACGAACTTCAAGGTTTGACTAAATAATATACAATATAAATTTTGTTGTAGCTTTTTGTCCTTTTGGACTAGGTGTAGCTAACTGCTATAGAGCAGGAAGAGACACAAGGTCTGGCAGCCTTCTTAACAACAACCTTCCCCTTTTGCTGTCGGTGTGTGCAAGACATCTTCTTGCCATTGCTGACTTTCGACTGCCTGGGTTGGGCTTTGTGTCGACTACTTCCCATCGCCTCGACAGGTTTCGAACCCACAAACACACCGCTTCCACGGGTGCCGGGGCCGCCGTGACACACGGGATAGTATAAACTACCCATGGCCAAGACGCGACCGTAAATGTCGCGTCGTTGGCTTACTGCCTTGAGTCACGGCGGCCCCGGCATCCTCAGTGGTTGTTTGTGGGTTCGAAACCTGTCGAGGCGATGGGAAGTAGTCGACACACTCGCGCCTCTTAAAATTTTTTGCTTGCAAATCTTGCACTCGTCGTCCTTGTTGTCAGCAGGGCTGATAGTACGTAAAGAACAACCAAATAGGGCTTGTTTTAGTTTTAGATTCTTTCAAGCAGTACGTTACTCTACAGCATTTTTAGCATCAACAATTTTAGTAATAACAAGAAATATTAGTTAGGCTGTATATATTTGCAATTGCGCCTGCGAATCATCAATATTCGGTATTATTCGGTTCCGAAAATCCGCTTCGGTATTCGACATTTTTGTTTTTGGTTGCATCCCTAGTGCTGGGTGGATTGAATAGTCTCGGATTGGAGAGTCCCAAATTCGGGGGTTTCTGGTCTTATTCAGAGCCACAGAACCGCTGTTACATGTCTGCCATTAAGTCATTTAGGGTTTAGCGGTCCTACATATTGGTGCAAAAATGTTGTGGTTTACCACATAAAAGTTGCGATATGTTCCACTTACGTACGCCCGTTCACAAACCCAATGGTTGAGCTGTTGGCTCTGTCCGATTCGTAACTGCAAGTGGGAAGTGTTTGTAGATTGCCGTCTGCTAAACAACAAATGCTTGAGTATGGTGGATATGTGGAAGAAACTGGTGCACTCGAACGTGGTCCAGCTACGCGAAGTTTTCACATCAAAGCTCTTTGGAGACTATTGTCCGTCGGTCGTACGTTGTTCTGAGTGGGGCAGTTGACGTTGTTTTAGCGCTGCTTTTTGCCTACGACTATCACCCGGCCGCCGAGACGCTCAAGTACAGACACTTCAGCGGCATGTCCAGAGTCAACGGCGTCACTCAGGCTCTCTACGATGAGTTCGATGGTCGCAATAGACAATCAGGTACTCGATTACTTGCCCTTCCATTCTCTGCATACTTCTATTATCCTCGTTGGCTGAAATCTGAGAGAGCTGTTCAATCCCGTTAAAATGTGTTTGATTCTTTTGCTAGGGCAACTGTCCATGAAGCAGAGGACGAAGTCAAGCTAATGGTATTCTTGCGCTGCGTTTAACCATAACGAACAGCACATTTTTTGTGAGATATCCTAGTCCTAAGTATACAAGTCAGACCTGCGGGTCAGAATTTTCGTTTAGAGTGAGTGTGGGAGTCAGGGTTCGAGCCGGTCAGGGAATGTCAGGGGATTTAAAATTTGTGAGGGGATCGAAGGTCAGAGGATTTTGGGTCTTGTCAGAGGAAATTTTGGGCGTTACTCCATGAAAGTGTCCATTTAGTAGGCAACTTTTCAAAATTTTCTCACCCAAACAACTCAAGTTTCTCTTCAAACTGCTAAACCTGCTATTTCTACTATCATAATGTTTTTCATAGGCATTTTATGGGTAATTTTTCAATAGTTTCTTGCCCTGGTTGGGCGGTAACAAAATGACAGCAGGTGTGCACATTCACAGCACCAGTTTTTAGTAAGACAGTTCACATTGGTGAGAAGAACGGCCGAGTTTTCTAAATATCGACTCTTCTCGGACAAATCTACAATTGTTTGTCTCCGATTTGCCTAAAATTTTGTATTTTTGTTTAATTTGACCTAAAAAGACATTTTATCACTTCCCGGCCGTTTTTGAGACACACAATTTTTCAACCTAATTCGGGAACAAATGAACATAGAAACTTGCGTGTTTGCACATTTAGAATCAGAAAAATATCTCTTTCAAAATGATAGCCTGCTCGGCTGGGTTCCAAGAAAAAATTTTCCGAACCCGTTCTGGGTCCGATTTTATCCGAAAAACGGGCTCTTGAAATGTCAAAGGGTTTTTGGCTTTTGCCAGGGGAATATCTGGAAATTTTGGATCGCCAGAGCGGCACGAACCTTGTGAGTGCGTGGTCCTTCAAAAGTACGAAGGCTGGAAAACGCTTGCCAATTGGTTTAGACTTTTGTCTTGTCTTTCCTATCCGTCCGTCTTTCACTGTCAGACATGTCTCCAAACAATTTTAACCTTTATTTGTGGGCAGTGTCCGTGTGAGAGCTGAAAGTCTATTTGCAGCGGGTGCTCCAAAGTATCACGGCAACTCTGGTCCCGGTGGAATTCCGGAATCGTTGATATGGACGTACGTCGTGCAACTCAGTTCGGCACTGCGCGCCATCCACTCTGCAGGCTTAGCTGCAAGGACCATGGAACCGTCGAAAATTCTGATAGTCGGAAAATCAAAGTACTCATTTCTAAGATTTAATGATGACTGTGTTTACCTACTGTCAATTTTGCATAGAGATTTACAGATTTATCGATTCTTTATTCTAACGCAGAAGGCCCAGGGGAAGTTGGTTTTTTTTTAAACTTCGCTGGTGCCTTTTACTTCATGATTTATAGTAGGCTTATTTATAGGTACCGCTACCATACCACATTATGGTGAATCTTTGTTGGCCCATATGGAGTAACGCAAACGGCACTCACTCACACGGTTTAGTATAGTAAAACTTTGTAAAGCCAAGTCGTCCAGGCGAAGTTTGTCGCCAGTCCAGTAGGCGACACATCTGCGGATAGGAGTTAAGTAATGGTCTTTGATGTCAAAATACTTACTGTTAGAAGTAGTTGATTGATGCCGGTCCGTTGAATAGAGCGTGTGCGACTCTTTTTAAACCACTGCTGCAAGCAGTTTTTACATAATCGGGGAGACATGCGGTACTATTTTAAGCGTTAGGACTCTAGCTGATCTAGTCCAGAAAATTGTATAGTTGCTCATCTGTAAGGATAGAGTATACATGCAAGTGACAGGGCTAAAAAGTGCTAATATGGGCTCAGATACAGCTGAAATCCCATCGACCCCTGTTACACTACATGTATGAAAGCATGGTGTATGTATGCATTCCGTACAAAAACCGAACTTTGTAGATGTGGACTTTGCTATGAGATTATCATGCCGTGTGTCAGGTTGGCCCCGGCACCCGTGGAAGCGGTGTGTTTGTGGGTTCGAAACCTGTCGAGGCGACGGCAAGTAGTCAACACAAGGCCCAACCCAGGCCGTCGAAAGTCAGCAATGGCAAGTAGATAAATGGGAACCAAACCTTAGCTATCTTGCACACACCGACAGCAAAGGGGAGGGTTGTTGTTAAGGAGGCTGCCGGACCTTGTGGCTCTTCCTGCTCTATAGCAGCACTCCTAGTCCGAAAGGACAAAAGGTTACAACAACAAGATTGCTTTCAGATTGATGATCAACTGTTGTGGCATAATGGACGTGCTAACATTCGAGACAGCCCAGATGAACTTGATGGGCATGATCCACCACTATCAGGCAACCATCCTATTGTACCCGTAGCGGCTGCGGTGCACTGACAGTGCTGTTTAGCAAGAAGATCTAATCGGCTTGGGTCGGTTGGTGGTGGCTCTCGGATGCAACAGCTTACAGGCGGCATCCAGAGACAGCTTGCCTGCCAGCATTCAGTACATCGCTTCCACTTACTCTCAAGATCTTAAAAATCTTGTCACGTGCGCTTTCTTTTATTTCTTCCAGACCCGCCTTAACCGCTCTATCTTTCAGGTATTTATTGGCACCTCTACAACCAGGTCGCAATCGTAGTATTAACGACATAATGCCCATGATAGGTGCACGTTTCTACGCTCAATTGGAAGCAGCCCAGATGCGCATTGACTTGCTGGAAAACGAGCTGTCCAAAGTAAGACTTGCTTTTGGCTTCCTGCCGCTGATTCGGTCCACTGATGCTGTGTTCTACTGTCGACAAAACAGGACCAGTTCCTTTTGCATCTTGTAAAAGCAATAACTGCCAGTTCTTCCTTTCCTCAGGTAAAATATCAGTGAGCAGAAGTATTGTGGAGTAAGCTTTTAACATGCTAGCAAACTTTGCTTTGACAGAGATAATATTGTAGGAAATCGAAAATGGTCGCCTGTTTCGATTGCTCTGCAAGCTTGGAACGATTAACGAGAGGCCGGAGTACGTACGAATTAGACGCAACGCGCTTCTAACTTATAGCTGCTTGATTGTTAGATTCAATATGGATCCTGCATGGTCAGAGACCGGAGATCGTTACTTGTTGAAGCTGTTTCGTGACTATTTGTTCCATCAAGTTGTTGACGATGGCCGACCGTGGATTGACATGGCACATGTTGTTCAATGTCTCAACAAAGTAAGTCACTGATTTATATCCTTGCTTCTTCCAACTGTAACCAGGCATGGGCAAAGGGGGGCTGAGGGGGGGTTGGCCCCCATCAGCCCCCCTCAGGAATTGAAAAATTCTACCCATGTCATGGCTCGGCCGAAATGCTAGCCCATGTCTGACTGTAACTACTTGGAGAATTGTGGTGAATGCAGTTAGGTCAGTGGTGTTGTGATCATTGATTGGTTTAGCTGGATGCAGGAGTGCCTGAAACGATAACGCTGATGTCGCGGGACGGCCAGAACATACTGGTGGTTTCGTACGCGGATTTGCGTCGTTGTTTAAGCCAAGCATTCCGCGAACTGCTGCAGAGCAGCGGCGAACCCGTGCCACCCTGAGAACCAACCGATCTGATTTGCACTTTGTTACACGTTTATCTTCCTTACTGCCGGTATGTTAGCTAATCTTACTCAGTACCACCGCCGCGCAGTGGCGAGCCATTACTGGTGTTTTTTCGGTTTTCCCGAGGCTCGTGTTCTGCAGTTTTTTTTGTTGTTAAGTTAATCAGCTGGTTCATGTTTATTACAAAGCTAACTGTGTTTCCCGAGAAGGTTAAAGCAACTGCTGAGCAGGCGGCGATTCTCACCGCAAGCCTTCTCTGTCAGTTGGTCGAACAATTTGCAAGAAGTACACTAGGTGCTGTCCCTGGTCCAGGATTGTGCGCTATGTAACGATTCTCCCAAAAGCAAAGACCCTAGCCGAGATGCGTTGTTTTGAAGTTGTCTTTGCTTTTGCAACAGATCTTAACGAAAGTATTTGGTGTAGAGCGTAACAGCACAGAGTGCGAGCGCAAAGGCTGTTTGTACGTAAGAAGACATAATCTATTGTTTCGTGTTTGAGCAATTTTGTTCTGAGTTTCTCTCTTTATTTGCCAGTTGAAACTGTTGCGTGTTTTCTTAGACGAAAACCAATAAACATAACAAAATTTTACTTCACTTCGGATAACGAGACAACGTATTCACAGGTTTCCAATCACGTCGTGCAACTGCAGCATTTGCAGTAAGCGAGCTCTGTCACTTTCGATTAGGCTCTGCTCTATTCGCTGCAATCTTGAACACCGCGCCAGTAACTGCCACGTACCGACCGGGTTTGCGCCGCTCAGCATTCGACTGGCCGATTCGTACAACAGCATCTGAAACTGACAGAGACCTAAACACCAAACTGCTAGAGAAAAAGCCAACCT